>CAKNYM010050837.1:7682-40917 GCA_932195095.1 Andricus curvator | reverse complement strand
CGATGATCCGGCAAAAGTCTCGTGCACCCTGAGGACACGGAGCGACTTAAGAACGACCGCCTTCTGCATTTTCCATGCAAGTGTCTCAGCATTTTGTTGACACGCAGGGATGCTTTTCAGGCTATTAACCAGTGAAACCTTGGCACCTCCAGAGCGCCGATGATCAAGACGATTAGCTTAACAGAATATTCCGGGTATAACCGTCGCAACTCCCTTATAGGGTCTTTATACCTCTCTTTCTTTTCCTTCTCCTTGGCTGTGACATTTTTGTCAGCTGGTGCCGAAAATTCGATAAAGAACATGGTTCGTTTCTCGAAGTCAAGGAGAATTATGTCAGGCCTCGAGTGCGCAACAGAAACAATTGTCGAGAATATGAAGTTCCAGTATATGCGGCACTTCTCATTTTCGACAATTGACTATTTCTCTAGGAGCGTTTAGCGGAGAGGTATTTGGGCTAATGCCCATAATGTCAGCTAAGTTGCCGGTCTTCGGCAGGGGCACTGTGCGCCCTTCCACCAACCAACCCGGAATAGGCTCTTCCGACTTCAGATATGAGGTGAAAATTCGGGCCAGATGCTGGTGGGTTGAAGGAAACTTCTTCCACCAGAAGGTCTTGATGCCATCTGGTCCCGGAGCGGAATAGTTCTTCATGCCTCTTAATACGTTTTTCACCTCCTCGGTAGTGATAGGTGGGCATTCCTCCTCAGCTGTGATGAGGGCATTGCACAGCTCCTTGAAGCTGTTTATGTTCTTTGAGCCTTCTTTAAGTGGATGGTGGACTTCGTAGACTTCTCTCCAAAATGCTTCGACCTCCTCTGGTTTGGGCGGATGGTCGACAGTAACTGGAGGGTATTGGAAGAGTCGAGATGGGTCAGACAAAAACTGTTGATTTTCTCTGACACACCTCTCTCTCCGCTCTAGACTTCTCCTAGCGTTAGATAGTACTCGTATTCTGTCAACAATATGCTGCCTGATGGTCAGTAGCTTTGACTTGTTGATTGTGTGATGACGGGTCCGCAGTTCACGCGCGAACTGTCGAACCTTGGCAGTGAAAGTCCTGCCAGATGTTATGTAGTCAATCACACACTGAATGCGGGACGCGTACTGTCTTGTTCAGCCTATCTTTGTGCTAAGTTGATGCATTCGACTTTTGCTTTTATGATTAACCGTTGGTTTTGTTTTACGGTTTTCATCTGCCAAAGTTCTCGCTGCATTGTACACACTACAATTGATAGTCCAAAGATCTTGAAGCATCGTTGTTCCTCTATTGGATGCCTGTTCGAGGTTGGTCTCAGTGTCGCCTCTCTTTCTCTGTTGCCGGCTTGTTCTGGCTGCGGTTGTGTAGGCGTTACGCTTATATAACCCCTTTTCCGGAGGTCCTCGGCACGGTTTCGTAGACGTTTTTGTGAAAAATCCGAGAGCTCTGGGTGTTTCTCGCACCACAGAGCATGCAGTCGCGGCATGTAACCTTTTCGTTCAGGGGCCATACTGGTATCATAGCACTCCAGCAGGTCGTCCCTGAGTCGATCCGTCCACTTGAAAGTAATGAGATTCTGCCGGGCAATCGCATTGATTCCGTCTTGATTGGCTCCCCCAACTCTAGGGTATTTGGCATTGTTGTCCGACCCATTGTCGGGAGCCCTGCGCGTTCGATTGTTTTGAAACGCACTTCCTACAACTATGTTTGGTGTTGTCATTGTTCTTCCCACGAGCAGCTAGGGAAAAGGGTTCGTCCATCCTTGTAGAGCCCCGCGTGCAATGATAAGGCTCATACTCTGAGAGGTCACCCAGTATCCCAGTGTCACCGTTTGAGACACCTAACCCAGGTGCCATTCAGCTTTCGGCACGGTTGTAACGCCTTCGCTTAGGAGTTATTCCTTCGGGACCATCCCTGGACAATTGTCCGCGACAGCTTATTAATTATTGTAACCATATTCAGAAGAAACCCTTGGTACAGGGACCCTCTATCCGCAACCCGAGGACGCGTTCGGTGGTATACAGGGAAGAAACATCAACATTCAGGTTTCTCCCAAGCCCAAAGATCTGACTCAACTGGATGATGAGCTTCGTGGAGATTTTTCCGAAGAATCCGACCTCTGGAGTATCAATTGTAGTGTGTACAATGCAGCGAGAACTTTGGCAGATGCAAACCGTAAAACAAAACCAACGGTTGATCATAAGACCAAAAGACGAATGCATCAACTCAGCACAAAGATAGGCTGGGCAAGGCAGTACGCGTCCCGCATTCAGTGTGTGATTGACTACATAACATCTGGCAGGACTTACACTGCCAAGGTTCGACAGTTCGCACGCGAACTGCGGATCCGTCATCACACAATCAACAAGTCAAAGCTACTGACCATCAGGTAGCATATTGTTGACAGAATACGAGTACAATCTAACGCTAGGAGAAGTCTAGAGCGGAGAGAGAGGTGGGTCAGAGAAAATTAACAGTTTTTGTCTGACCCATCTCGACTCTTCCAAGACCAGAGGAGGTCGAAGCATTTTTGAGAGACCCTAAGAATCACAGGCCAGTAACTTGTCTGAACACACTGTATAAGATCTTCACGGCTATCCTAAATGATAGGATTGTTCGGACAATTGGACCTGTGTGGCGAGAGATGTATGAACAACGCGGCTCAAACAAAGGCGTAGCAGGATGTCGGGAGAACTTGCTCATCGATAGATGTGTCTGTAAAGAAGCAGCATTCTATCAGCGATTTCTATCGATGGCCTGGATTGATTACCGGAAAGCTTTCGATTCACCCTCCCATAGACTTATCATTTATCTGTTGGAAAGCTTAAAGGTTCATCCACACATCGTGAGGTGCATAGAGAGATTAATTCCGCTTTGGAAAACCAGATTTACCATCTCATCTGGAAAACATCGTGTGATCACTAACAGTATCACCTTTCAGAGAGGTGTGTTTCAGGGCGACACCATGAGCCCTCTCCTCTTTTGCCTCACATTATTGCCACTATCTCTCGCACTTCGCCATTCCGAAGGGTACCTCTGCGGCAAACCTGCAAACCGAAAGCATCAGGTCACTCGTGTATTTTACATGGATGATCTTAAGATCTATGCTAGGAATCAAGAGAAATTACATCTAGCTCTAAAAATTGTCAAAGAGTACACTCAAGAGATTGGAATGGAGTTGGGGTTAGAGAAAGGCGCCAAGGTTAATTTGAAGAAAGGAAAACTTAATTGCATCCCCGAAGATCCTGAGCTCGTTGACAGAAGCGCTATACGACACCTTTGCGCTGGAGAAACCTATACATACCTGGGCGTGCTACAGAACCGCATTCAGGACGTGACATCTATAAAGGATACTCTCCGATGCAGATACAAACGTCTCATCCGACGGATATGGTCTTCCGAACTGTCGGCGAGGAAAAAAGTATCTGCAACGAACATGCTTGCCATCCCCGTAGTACTCTATTCATTTGGAGTAGTTCCATGGACGAAGGACGAGCTCAGATCCCTCGATATCGTGTCCCGAAAGGTTATGCACATGAACAAAAGCATGCACCTTAAGTCTTTTATTCCACGACTTTACATCTCACGCCGTCAAGGTGGTCGCGGAATACTGAATCTTGAATGTCTTCACAACAGGATTATTCTGGGTACAGCACATATGGTCGCAAATGGACAAGACCCTCTTCTTAAAATGGTCAGGAAACACGAAGAAGTGGGCAAAGGGGCGTTTCTGTACAAAGCAGCGGAGGAGGCTGCTGAAACACTCGGCCTTGACTTCAATATCAGGGGTGAGCGAAATGTATCAAATCTTATCCATCTTGAATACTCACTCCTGAAGGCCCGGATTAAGAAAGCACAGGAGAAAAACTTCCGCAAACAGCTCCTCGACAAGAGGATGCACGGCATCTTCCACAGAAATGTGCAAGGTCAGTCGATGTCGTATGAGCTAACGTTTGTTTTCCTTAGATCACCCGGATTGAAGTTGGGCACGGAGGGCTTCATTTTGGCATGTCAAGACGGTGTCATTTCCACTCTAGCATACCGTCGTCACATTTTGAGCCAAGACTTTCCCGATGATAGCTGCAGAGCGTGTCATGCACACCCCGAGCATCTAGGACACGTACTATCTATTTGTCCAACTCATGCGGGAACGACCTACATCTAAAGGCACAATGCGGCACTAAGAGTGCTTTATTACCATCTGTCACTCTTACGGCATTAGCCCAAATACCTCTCCGCTAAATGCTCCTAGAGAAATAAGAGTCAATTGTCGAAAATGAGAAGTGCCGCATATACTGGAACTTCATATTCTTCATATTCTCACAGCCAAGGAGAAAGAAAAGAAAGTGAGGTATAAAGACCTTATAAGGGAGTTGCGACGGTTATACCCGGAATATTCTGTTAAGCTAATTGTCTTGATCATCGGCGCTCTTGGAGGTGCCAAGTTTACACTGGTTAATAGCCTGATAAGCATCCCTGCGTGTCAACAAAATGCTGAGACACTTGCGGGGAAAATGCAGAAGGCGGTCGTCCTTGGGTCGCTCCGTGTCCTCAGGGTGCACGAGACTTTTGCCGGATCCTCGTATTGAATTCGTCGCAGACTGTAACCACCTATCTGACGGTCGTGAGACGTGGTTACAGCTGCAATTTTACCGCGATATCGCTGGGAGCGGTTGCAATTTTTCCGATTAGCACCCGCACCCGGAGAAATCCTGCGGTTGTCCTTATGACAAACTTTGAACTATATATATATATATATATATATATATATATAATTGTCCAGGGATGGTCCCGAAGGAATAACTCCTAAGCGAAGGCGTAACAACCGTGCCGAAAGCTGAATGGCACCTGGGTTAGGTGCCTCAACGGTGACTCTGGGATACCGGGCGACCTGTCAGAGTATCAGCCTTATCCTTGCACGCGGGGCTCTACAAGGATGGACTAACCCTTTCCCTAGCTGCTTATGGGAACAACAATGAAACTACCAAAACACCAAAATGTTGTAGATGCGGTTCAAGACAATCGAACGCGCAGAGCACCCGACAATGGGTCGGCAAACCATGCCAATCAGCCTAGAGTTCGGGGTGCTGAAAATAATTTAGATGGAAACACGACGACGAACCGGCGAAACGCCCACATTCAATGGACGGATCAACTCAAGGATGACTTCTTAGACTGCTACGATGCCAGCATTATCCCTGTTCACCGAGGCTTTATGGCGCGTATGCACAAACTGTGGTGCCAGAAACACCCAGAGTTTCAGCACGTTTCGCATCAATCTTTGCGAAATGAAGTCGTCAACCTCCGGAAAAATGGATATGTACGCGGAGCGCTTCCCCAACCGCTGCTTGATGAAGCTGCAGACGAAGATGAGGAAGCGACATTGAGACCAACCGCAGAAAGCAGGGATCCTCTGAGAGATGATCGCAATTTCATTACAAGAAGGAGCATTAACATGGAAGTTCCTCCTAAGCCCCAAGATCTGGCTGAAATGGATGCCATCCTTCGTGGAGATATCTCGCAATAGTCCGACCTCTGGACCATCAATTTCTCAGTTTATGGTGCTGCGAGAGCTTTGGCTGATTCAAATCGAAGGCTGAAACTGACGATGGATCAAAAGACCAAAAGACGCTTGCATCATCTGAACAAGAAGATTGGATGGGCAAGACAGAATGCGTCCCGTGTTCAATGTATGATTGACTACATAACATCTGGTAGACCGTTTACGGAAAGGGATCGAAAGTTCGCCCAAGAACTAAGGATCTTGAATCACACACTAAACAAGTCAAAGCTGCTGACAATCAAGCAGCATATTGTTGACAAAATACGGCTGTTATCTGACGCAAGAAGGAGAATACAGAAGAGGGAGAGATGGATCAGGGAGAATCAACAGTTTCTCGCTGACCCATCGCGTCTCTTCAGCGATCTACCTGTTTCTGTAAAAAATCCACCCAAGCCCAAGGAGGCAGAGACTTTTTGGAGAGAGGTGTACAAGATCCCGAAAACACTAGAGTTGAAAGAAGATACTGACAATATCATGCGCTTCAAGGAGTTTTGCGACAACCTCATAAAATCTGAGGAGAAATGTCCATCAATCACTGCCGAAGAGGTGAAAAAAGCACTTAGAGGCACGAAGAACTTTTCCGCTGCTGGACCAGATGGTATCAAGAACTTCTGGTGGAAGAAGTTTATTCTTCCGCATATTCAACTTATATTTAAAGTCGGAAACGCCCATTCCGCGGTGACTGGTGTTAGGACGCACTATACTCCTACCGAAAAAAGGCGACTTGTCCAACCCAGAGAATTACAGGCCAATAACTTGTTTGAACACGCTGTATAAGATCTTTATAGCTGTCCTCAACAACAGGATTGTTCGACGAATTGAGTCTGCATGGCGAGATATGTACGAACAACGTGGTTCGAAAAAAGGTGTAGCAGGCTGTCGAGAGAACCTGCTAATTGACAGGTGTGTCTGTAAAGACGCTGCAGCCCATCAGCGCGTCCTGCCAATGGCCTGGATTGACTAGCGGAAAGCTTTCGATTCAACCTCTCATAGACTTATCATCTGTCTGTTGGAAAGCTTGAAGGTACATCCACACATAGTGAGATGCATAGAGAGATTGATGCCTCTTTGGAAAACTAGATTTACTATCTCATCTAGAAATTATCGTGTGACAACGAACAAGTCACCTTCCAGAGGGGCGTCTTTCAAGGTGATACCATGATCCCTTTGCTTTTTTGCATCACACTTCTGCCTCTATCTCTCGCACTACGAAATTATCCTGGATACCTCTGTGGCGACACTAATCAGCGCGAGCATAAGGTATTTTACATGTATTTTATATGGGTGACCTGAAGATCTATGCATCTGGTAAAAGCAAACTTCAAACTGCTATAAATATTGTCAAGAACTACACAGGAGAGATTGGGATGGACTTTGGCTTGGGCAAGTGTGCCAAAATTCATCTGAAGAAAGGAAAGATTACTGGCGTTCCCAAGGACCCTGAGCTAGTGGATATAAGTGTTATCAGACATCTTAATACTGGAGAGACCTCTACATACCTGGGCATGCCTCAAAACCGCATTCAGGACGTAACATCAGTGATGGAATCTCTCTGAAGCAGATACAAGCATCTTCTTCGACAGATTTGGTCTTTCAATCTGCCGGCGTTGAACAAGGTATCGGCGACTAACATGCTTGCCGTCCCGGTTCTACTCTACTCGTTTGGGGTAGTTCAATGGACGAAGAACGAGCTTAAGGCCCTTGATGTCATTACACGTAAGATCATGCATATGCATAAAAGCTTGGATATCAATTCGTCAGTTCCGCTATTATATATTTCACGCCGTCAAGGCGGACGCGGATTTCTGAATCTCCAGTGTCTTCATAACCGGATTGTTCTAAGTACAGCTTACATCGTTGCGAATGGCAGAGATCCTCTCCTAAAGATGGTCAGGAACCACGAGATGATTGGTGAAGGAGCGTTCCTTTACAAAGCCGCGAAGCAAGCGGCCGAGACCCTTGGCCTGAATTTTAACATCAGAAGTGAGGAGAGTGCATTACTTCATCTAGATGCTTCACTTCTAAAAACCAAAGTGAAGAAAGCAGAGGTTGAAAATTTTCACCAAGAGCTACTCGACAAGAAAATGCACGGAAACTTTCACAGAAATGTGTAAAAACAGTCCTTGTCGAAGGAGCAAACTTTTGCTTTCCTCAAATCATCAGGGCTTAATTCAGGTACAGAGGGTTTTATTTTCGCATGCCGGGACGGTGTCATTTCCACCTTAGCATACCGTGAGCGCATTTTATGTCAAGAAGTTCCCAGTGATAGGTGCAGAGCGTGTCATGCACATTCTGAGTACCTAGAACACATACTATCAGGGTGTCTGACCCACGCGGGAACGACGTATATCTACAGACATGATGCGGCTCTAAGAGTGCTTTATTACCATCTTTGTCGCTCTTATGATGTTGGCCGCGACCCTGCCCTGCCGAACGCTCCAAGGGAGATAGAGTCGATTGTCCGAAACGAGAAGTGCCAAATTTTCTGGAACTACGATTTTCGGGCAGCAGTCTCCGTTGCGCACTCGAGGCCTGACATTGTTCTCCAAGACTTCGAGAAACGAACTATATTCGTGATCGAATTCTCGGCTCCGTCCGAATACAACATCACTGCAAAGGAGAAAGAAAAAGAGGAGAGGTATCAAGACCTTAAAAGAGAGCTACAACGACTGTACCCAAAGTATTCGCTACAAGTAATTGTCCTTGTGATTTTTTTTAAATTATGTATATATATATATATATATATATTTATATTTATATTATATAGATATATAAGAATATATATATAATTTTTTATAATTTTATATACTACATAAACTTTCTTCACATAATCTGTTTTTTTTTTAATCCTGGAGAGGATGAACTCTAAAATTATAAACATAATCTTTTTTAATCATCTCTATAAAAATGCTTTTACATTTTATTATATATATGTACTCCATACTTTAAATTCTGACTTCGAAATGTGGTAAGCTCTTTTAGGTTATTAAATTATTATGCAATAATTTACATAATTTTAAACCTGAGGCATTTTATGAAAACCTAATGTAGTTTATTATAGAGTAGAAGAAATGTAAACTATCCTGAGGAGGCTCCATGTCATGGAGCGAAAGCTAGATGGCTAATAAACTTATCGATCAGTAAATCAAGAAAATTAACACCATCTTTAATCATTTTTACCCTGATCAACAACACAAACATCATTCTGCAAATTTTGTACCATTTTTGTCGTAGTTCAGCTTTGGGTATAGATATAAATAATTTTCCTGGATTTTTGACAAACGTGTTCTTGCATAGAGGCACAAAATAACAATGGTAGCGCTGTTTTTTTTGCATTTTTATTTTTTTTCAAACGTGAGTCGTCCGGCTTATTTATAAGCGTTTGACGGCGTGCTACGTCACATCAAGGTGGCAGAATGGGCGCGACATAAATAGGAATTTTAAATGTATACCAATTTTTCTTTTTCAAATATAAATTTGGAAAAAAGTTTTTTTCACAGTATGCTGGTATTATTAGTGATTTTAGAGCATATACTTTAATATGCAAAAATAAAATAAAAAATAGTGGATGATCCTATTTATTATTGTTTATAACTATCTTCTCTCAGAATAAAAAAGGCAGAGTAGTGGAGGGAATGGTGCTGGGAGTAAGGAACGAATGTATAACAGGGAAGGATTAGAAAGAAAGGAAAGAAAAAAGAGAAGGATTAATAGTAGAAGAGGTAAAGATGGAAGGAGAGAAGTGGAAGATAGTGGGAGTTTATGTGAACAGTGATATGCAGGAGAAATTAGAGGAGTTGAAGAAAATGATGGAAGAAAAGAAAGAGATTAGGCGGCGGGATTTCAATGCGAGAACAGGCGATAGAGGAGAAAAGGAATGGGGATGGTATATCTTAAACGGAAATATAGAGGGAGGTGAGGAAGGGGAATTCACACAAGCAGCAGGAGAAAGGGGAACGGTAATTGATTATGTGAAAGTGGATGATGAGGTAAGGGAGAAGGTCAAGAAACTAGAGGTAGGGGATTATATACATTCGGATCACTTTCCCATAATAGTGACAATAGAGGGAGAAAAAAGTAATAACAATATGGATAAAAAGGAAGCAAAGGTAAAAAGAGCAGGAAAGGGGGATTCGTCAATGAAAGGAAAAGAAGAGTTTAAAGAAAAAGTCAGATATATCAAAATGGGAGACGGAAATGTGGACGAGGAGATGGAAATAATGATAGGAGAAATAAAAAGAGGATTAGAATGCACAAGCAAAAAAGAAGTCAGTAAAGGAGGGAATAGAAGTGGATGGGATGAATGTAAAGAGAAAAAGAAGGAGGTAAGAAAGGAATTATGAAAATGGAGAAAAGAATAAAGTAGTGGAGAAGAATATAGTAGAACAAAGAAGGAATATACTGATTTGTGTGATAAAAAGAAAGAGGAGCAGAATAAAAGGTAGTTAATAAAGAGAGAAAAAGAAGATAAAGAGTAAACCAGGATATTGAAATGGTAGACTGGAAAAAATATTTTATGGATTTGCTAGGATGGGTAGAGAGAATGTTAGGAAAGGGGGAAAATATCGTCGAGAAAGAGATGACGAAGAGGACATAACAAGGGAAGAAATAGTCAAGGTGTTAGTAATAATGAAAGATGGAAAAACACCTGGTATAGATGAGATTCCAAATGAAGTCGGGAAATATGGGGGGACAGAACTAAAGGAATGGGCATGGATAATGTGTAGTAGAGTGTGGAGAGGAGAGGGGTGGCCAGAGTCATGGAAAGGAGGAGTAGTGGTACCCATAGTGAAGAAAGGTAAAGGGGCGCAGGTTACAGATTATAGAAGTGTAACCCTAATGCCACGATTGTATAAAGTATATGTAACTGTTTTGTCGGAGAGATTAAAGAAAGAAGTTGAGGGAAAAAAGATAGAGCCACCGAATCAGACAGGGTTTAGAAAAGGAATGGGGGTGATGAACAACATATATGTTCTGAATTATCTGATAAATAAAAGGATTAAAAGGGAGAAAGGGGCAATGATAGCAATATTCGTGGACTTAAAGGCGGCGTTTGACTCCTTGGATCGAGTCGAGATAGAAAATGTTACGGTGAAAAAGGGGATACGAGAGGGCTTGATAAAGAGAGTATCGGAAATTTTCGGGGAAACAAAAAGCAGGGTAAAGGTAGGAGAGCAAGTAGGGGATAGTTTCTGGTTAGTGAGAGGAGTAAGGCATGGATGTCCTCTGAGCTCACTTTTATTTAATATATTAATCTCAGACTTAGAAGAATAAATGAAGAGAAAGGGATGGGGAGGAGTTAGGATGGGAGAGGAAAAGATATATACACTGGCATATGCGGGCGATATAGTGCTGATGGCAGAGGATGAAGAAGGGATGTCGGGCTTAATTACAGGATTGGAGAAATACTTAGATGGGAAAAAGTGGAATATAAATGTAGAAAAGACAAAGATAATGAGGTTTAGAAAAGGAAGGGGAAGAAAGAAAGAATGGACTGGGAGATGGAACTGAGAAAGTTAGAAGAAGTAAAGGAGTTTAAATATTTGGGATATACCTTGAAAATGAATGGAGATCATGGAGCTTATATAAGAGAAAGGATAAAAAAGCGACATGGATAATGAAACAGATATGGGGAATAGGAAAAGGAGGTTCAAGAAAGATTGGAGAAGGAGAATGTGGTTATTTGATAAGCTGGTATGGCCGGTATTAGGTGAGAGAAGAAGTGCAAAGGGATAAAATAAGTACTAGAGCGGGTAAGAGAGCATGGCAATTTGACAAGAAGTTAAGGGAGTTAAAGGGAGGGGAGTTAGCGAAAAAGTGTTTGAAGGATGTAGAAGAAAGGAGAGGGAGAGCGGTAGAACTAACAAGATGGGAAGAAGAAAGGAGGGATTTTTTTAGTGCTAGAGATATAGGAGAGCGGAAAGGAGTAAGCTGGGAAGATGTGGCGGTAAGAAACAGGGAAAGACAATTAACGGAAAGATGGGGAATGATTGAGGAATCAAAATATAATAAATTGTGTAAGATGATAAACAAGGAAGGAGTACCAAAGTATTTAGAAAAGGGATGAGGAGGGAGAAGATGGACCAGAATAGCAAGATTCAGATTAGGAAACGAGGTAAGGGAGGGGATGTATTGGAAAAAGGAAGAGAACAGAAAGTGCAGAATATATGAATGGGAGCACGTATGGGAAGGATGTAGGAGAGGAATGGAAGATAAGGGAAGCTGGCAAGAAAATGTGGTAAATATTCTAGGGGAGGATGGAATGTGTGAGGAGTGGATAAAGGAGTTGGAGGGGGCTAGAGGGGCGAATGAGAAAGAATGGATGTTGAAAAATGGCAAAATGAGAATGAGATAGAAGAAAAGTGAAAGTGAAGGTAAAAGGAAACGGAAGTAGCCTAGATTAGGAGCCCCTACTGAAGAACCCTACGTCGGATTCTAATAGTTTCCTGCGTCGTAGCCGACGTAGGATCCTACGGCGGATCCTAATATTTTCCGACGTCGGAAACGATCCCAATACTCGACGACGTTTCCTACGTAGGATCCAACGTCGGGTTTTTCAGTAGGGGCGTAAAGAACTGTAAGTGGTTATTATGTAGTAGTATAAATAGATTAAGATGCGATCGCTTTCGATCGCTCGCTCACTCTTCCGACAGTAAAATTGCGCTATATTAATATAAAAGTAAGGAGATAGATATAAGAATTGATGTAATTAGTTGTAAATATTTGTAAACAGTATGGATAAGATAATATAAAGTCTGTAGATGGTGTTGTAAGAAACGGAGGTTATGTAAACCCTTAGGGGACACATTATGAATGAAGAAGAACTATCTTCTCTCCGATAAGTGCTAAAAAGTTGCGGTTTTTTTCTGAACGCAAACTTTTTATCCACTTTTCACTTAGTGAGGTAATAATTAATCCAAGTTTTCTGAAATTGTCAACTTTGCTTTGACTTTTTAGTTATTAACTAATAATAAATAAATACTTTTTAACCAATCTATTTTTTTGTGTGGGTATATTATTTTGAAATAAAAGAAATATTTGTAAGATTGATGTCTGACTTTAATTCCCTCCTTACTATAGATGAAAGTCAGAAACAATATTTACAGTGGTAACACAATACCGGAAGCAATTTCCTGGCTGCAGTAAGTCTACCTGCTTGTCCCGTGAGATGTTATAATCAATTAATTATTTCATGTAGATATTTTTAATCTCTATATATGTACATTATCATCGATGATTACGTTTTTTCTCCAGGGCAGGGGGGGGGCTGATAGTAAAATATGTGCAATTCCAAATTTTTCTTATACGCTTTGCAATATACTTTTTGTTGTAATTCAAAACGAAGCATGTTTGTTAACTTGCATTAATTATTAGTTCACTAAGTGAAAAATGGACAAAAAGTTTGCGTTCAGAAAAAACCGCAACTTTTTAGCACTTATCTCAGAGAAGATAGTTGAGGTCAGTCTGTGGGTTTAGACTGATTCAAAAGTTATTAAATTAATCGGTAGAGGGAAACTAATTTACAAAAGGAAAAAAGTAAAGTAAATTCAAAATGAAAGTGGAAGGTTTACTGCTAATACTAGTTACATTGGAAGGTCGCGTCTTACTATAGCCGTGTAGGTATTGGGATTTTTGAGTTTGAGATGTAACTGGGGGGGGGGGGGTATCGCGCACCTTGGATTCGAGAAAATGTTACTGGGGGCAGTGAGTGTGGTGGGTGGTCCATTTGTGGGGATGGTAATGGAGACGATGAGCCAGTCGGGAGAAATCCAGGGTGATCCAGGGGTGGGGGGGGTCCTTGGTTTGGCTCTTCTTCGCTCGTGCAAGGGTTGGAGCGGAGAAACCAGGGAGATGTGGATTGGGCCGAAGCCAGGGGAGATCTGTCTTCTTGGTCTCGCGGACCAGGAGAGTGGGGGTTCACTAGCAAGGATCGTTTCGTCGATGTCGCTGGGAGGGGGCTTCGCGCGATTGGTTCGCCCTCCCAACGTCAAAGTCTACAAGCGTCGGACGAACAGCGTACCGCGCTGTGAGTTGCCAGAAAGACTAAATACTTTTTCGGGGCTGTGCGGCACGGAATTTCAAGTATTCTGACAGCTGAGGTTAGAATGCCTTGTCAACGAAAGAAAGAAGAATTTTGGATGTCAACTGAGTATAATTTATAATTATAATTTATATTTATAATTATAAATTATAATTATAAATTATAATTATATTATATAAATTATATATTATATAATTATATATTATAATTATAATTATAATTTATAATTATAAATTATAATTATAAATATAAATTATAATTAAAAATTATAATTATAATTTATAATTATAAATATACTCAGCGGACATCAATCCACAGGGTCTTTCGTTGACTAAGGCGTTCCAACATCAGCTGGTTTAAAAGTGGGTCAATCTAAACTTAAAACTTGAAAGTATGCTACGAAATAAACTTAAAATCTAAATCTTATTTCTAATATTTGAACAAAACGATAACTTAAACTCAACGCACGGTCAGAGATTGTTTTAGAAATCATTGACCGATGTTCGGGCATCGCTTCTTCTACGTTCTCCTTTCGAACGGCGTTCTGTAGCTGGAACGTCTTCCGCTCGACAGCGTACAGGGGCCTCTTCTTAGGCCGCCCTCGACGGTGTTCCTATACCGGAGGGTCTTGGTTGATCTGGGGCCTTTTTTGTGGCCGCCCTCGACGGCGTTTCTGGGCCGGAGGGTCTTTGTCGAGAGTCTGGATCAACGGATCGGTCGCGGGCCTTTTCAGAGGCTGCCCTCTAAGGCGTTTCTGGACCGGAGGGACTCGCAAGAACATGATTAACAAATCTGTCTTGGCCCTTCGACAGTTCGGAGAAACCGGAGGGTCTTGGGTGCCTAAAAAGGTGATGGGTTTTAACGCAATTTAAGGACGACTTTTGGGGCGATCTGGGTAGCAGGGGTACTCATTGGGTATCGCAAATCGTTTGTATGGTTGACTCTTGGCACGATCTGGGTAGCAGGGGTACCCATTGGGGATCGCAAGTCGTTTGTATGCTTGACTCTTGGGGCGATCTGGGTAGCAGGGGTATCCATTGGGGATCACAAGTCGTTTGTATGGTTGACTCTTGGGGCGATCTGGGTAGCAGGGGTACGCATTGGGGATCACAAGTCGATAGTGCCGGCAATTTTTGAGGCGATCTGGATAGCAGGGGTATCCATTGGGGATCACAAGTCATCCTCGATGCTGGGGTCAGTTAAGAGGCTGAACGTCGAGGGGCATGATTTCTTTGACGACCTAGGTAACAGGGGTACCCATTGGGGGTCGCAAGATTTTTGAGGAAAAAGGGTCCTCGTTTTATGGAGACCTGGGTAGCAGGAGTACCCATTGGGATCTCGGTGGAAGGAGACGTCTTTGTCGGCCACGTGCTTGGCTAACATCTGCTTCCGAATCGCCTTCGTCTGCCAGGCAGGGCTTCGGCAATGATACCTGAGGGAATATTTTTGTACAAGGGGGATGACTTCCCACTGGGAGTGGATGTCATACAGAGGGTTGATTTATAATGTGGGGTTTATTCTTGATGGGGAGAGCGTAATATTTGCAGGGGATGGTTTCCCACAGGGCCTTGATTTGGTCCAAGGGGTGGGTTTGCTGCAGGGGGCTGGAAATTGATGAGGGGGTGGTTTCCCACTGGTCCTTGATTTTGTCCAAGGGGTGGGTTTTCCACAGGGCCTCGATTGTCTCCAAAGGGTGGGTTTCCTGCAGGAGGCTGGAAATTAATGAGGGTGTGGTTTACCACAGGGCCTTGATATTGTCCAAGGGGTGGGTTGCCTGCAGGGAGCTGGTTCTCTACAGCTGAAGAGTTTCCGACACGGCCTTGATTTCCCATGGGGGTTGGTTGTTGTGAGAGGGTGGCCATGTTTATAGCAGAGTTTGAATTCTTTACGGGGGAGTTGTTGGGGGGGGGGGGAGTCCGTGCTCTGGGTGGGAAACTCCTGTTGGTTGAATTCCTGGTTCAGAGATCGACGGGGATGTGTGAGGGATTCCCACAGGGCCTTGATTTTCCAAGGGGTGGGTTTCCCACATGGGGTAGATTTGTCGAGGAGTCCGTGCTCTAGTGATTACTACTAGGGTGGGGATGCTCCACTTAGTTAAACTCTATGTTCAGTCACCGAAGAGTCCATGTCGCAGTTCATGGGCGCCACTGGGTGTTTATTCACTCCTTGAAGTGAAAGTATTTTTTTTTATGAGTAACGCGTACTCTGAGCGAAGGGGGCATTGTTTATAAGGGGAGTGTGTAGAGCAGAAGATGGGATGAAAAGTGTTTTAACTTTTCTCTCAGGGCCCATGTATGGGCGTCAAATTGAGGTCAGTCTGTGGATTTAGACTGATTCGAAAGTTATTAAATTAAACGGTAGAGGGAAACTAACTTACAAAAGGAAAAAATCATAGTAAGTTCAAAATGAAAGTGGAAGGTTTATTGCTAATACTAGTTACATTGGAAGGTCGCGTCTTACTATAGCCGTGTAGGTATTGGGATTTTTGAGTTTGAGATGTAACTGGGGGGGGGGGGGTATCGCGCACCTTGGATTCGAGAAAATGTTACTGGGGGCAGTGAGTGTGGTAGGTGGTCCATTTGTGGGGACGGTAATGGAGACGATGAGCCAGTCGGGAGAAAAGCAGGGTGATCCAGGGGGAGGGGGGTTTCCTTGGTTTGGCTCTTCTTCGCTCGGGCAAGGGTTGGAGCAGAGAAACCAGGGAGATGTGGCTTGGGCCGAGTGGGGGTTCACTAGCGAGGATCGTTTCGTCGATGTCGCTGGGAGGGGGCTTCGCGCGATTGGTTCGCCCTCGCAACGTCAAAGTCTACAAGCGTCGGACGAACTGCGTACCGCGCTTGCGCTGTGAGGTGCCAGAAAGACTGACACTTTTTCGGGGCTGCGCGGCACGGAATTTCAAGTATTCTGACAGCTGAGGTTAGAATGCCTTGTCAACGAAAGAAAGAAGAATTTTGGATGTCAACTGCGTATAATTTATAATTATAATTTACAATTTATAATTATAATTTATTATTATAATTATAATTTATAATTATAAATATACTCAGCGAACATGATAGTTATAAATAGCAATTAATTGTTTATTCAACTATGTTTGTTAACTTGCATTATTTATTACTTTACTAAGTAAAAAATGGATAAAAAGGTAAAAATTGCAGAAGAAACCACAACCATCTAGCATTAATAAAGAAGAAAATAGTTACAATCATAATTTGTTTAAATAATTATTTTTGCTAAATTTAATTAATTATTAACTCACGCCAAGTGAAAAGTAGACAAATAGTTGAAAATTTCAGAAAAAACTCGAAACTTCCTAACATTATTCAAATTGAATATTGTTAACAATAATAATACATTGTTCAAGCAATTAATTTTGTTAACTTTAATTAATTATTTACCTTGCTTTAATTGAAAATTGGACAAAAAGTGGAAAATTTCTGAAAAAATCGCGACTTTCTAATTCTATTCTGAGAGAAAATTGCTAAAAACAATACAAATAAATTGTTCAAACAATTTATGTAAACATCTAATTATTTTTATAAAACCCATTTTTTCACTCACGAGTCTTTTTCTGGGACCCTATAAAACAGACTTATGGGGGGTGATATTTAAAAAGTATTATTTTATTCGTATTCTATGGCTAATAGTGAAGAGAAATGTTGAGTTTCAACTTCATTCACCTAATATTGACGATTGTGAATAAAATTTACAAAAACGTCTTTTTTCTTATGAATAAGCTAGAATTTTTAAAGTTGAGCTAGTTTTGTTAAAGTTAAGGCTTCAACTGAAAGAATTTCGTGTAGAATTCACGAAATCTGATATATATGTAAAACAATGGAGACAATTACTCCCTGCACTTATCGATGTGCTGTGATATTGTGAGAAATTGCGACAAAATAAGCTTTCTGTTACTCAAAAAGAACCTGAATTCAAGCTTATTTGGAGCGAGGTTACGCTAGTGCTAGAAGAAATTTGGAAGTCTGTCTCCATTCTGAAATATCGGAAAAAAATTCTCAGAAAACATAACAAGTTGAAGACGTTTTCACAGAAAGACTTGAAGTGAAGGTCGACTGACGAGACAGTTTTAAAAAGAAATGCGGAATCACAACCGTTCGACATCACAGCGTGTAAATTCCTACAGTTCGAAATCTGGACTTGCATCAAAGATAAAAAAGTCCCTCCCTTTGCACGAGTGTTTCTTCAAAAGAACGGAAAGAAAAATGACGATCAGAGGAAAAGACTTGAGAATGACAAGTAAACTCAGGAAAAGTTTGCAAAGAAAAGAAAGAGATTCAAGCCGAATTGAGTGCTCTAAACAAAGCTTGAATTTAATAAATCGGCTATCTGAATCTGACAGTCTGAATCTGATTTTTCAAGAATCAAATGAGCCTAATATCGATTTTGCTGAGTTACCAGGTGAATCTTCAGAGTGAGAACCTAGTCCAAAGCGCCAACAGCTGAATTAGAACCAATTTGGAAACTTATTCCAGTGCTTGCATACGATGGGGTGTAGAACGTAGACCTGCAGCTGCATTTACCAAACTTTCGATGCCAAACAAAATGATACGCTTATAATTGAAGAAGATGAAGAACGAAATAAGCACCCAAGAATTGTTCGCGAAGAACACATTTCCCTCATACACGAACTCGTACTGTCGTTATAGTTGGGCACGTATCTTCCAAAGGTCAAGACTTCGGATCACTTAGGAACGCAATTTCTTTGTTCATGGTTGACAAGAAAGTTGATCTTACGAATCTTGTTACTGTGGGCTGCTATGCATTCCCAGTCAACACTGGAAACTTGGGAGGAATTATTGGTCGCCTTGAAAATCGTCTTGAGAAATTTTTACAGCACCGCATTTGAGAGACCCATGCCAACTCCCAAGGAGTTGCCTTTGTGCCATTTGATGGAAGACTCAAATGGACCAACCAAGAGAACGAATGCTTTCTCAGGATCAATTGACAACATTCGAATCAACGCTATTTTTGCCCACCCAGAGAATATGTTGCTTGACATGTTGAAAGATGAAAGGCAAGAGATCCGCCAACTTGCTGTGACTAGAATTTTAAAAACACGAGGTGCGTTTAATCCAGAATGACCTTGTCACACAAACAGTACAACGTTGTGTCAAAGTTGTCTCCGAAGCTTCACGGCGGGTGTATGGGGCTTCGAGACGAGACGGACAAATTCGGGCCAAATTAAAAGATATCTAAATTATACTAGCTTTCGAAACAAAGAAAGATTTCAAGCTTCTCTGAGCGCTGAACTAAATTCTTCGTTACATATATGTTTCAGCGGATAGACATGTGGGCAAGAACGAGTTCAAAAGAATAGTTCCTGAAGACGTAATTTTTATCCTGAGTACTTCTATTGAAGCTCTTTTCACTCAAAATTATATGTAAATATATGAAAACTTTCAAAATGTATCTTAAAGTTCTTGAAATTACATTCTGATGCATCACAAATTGAAAATGTATAGTCGGACCCCTGACACCCTAAAAATTGAACATTCAACGCCCCTGAAGGGCTTAAGACGACATGCAAAAATTCTGAAAAAAATCATGAACAATCATTATGAGATACCAAAACTTTTCCACCGCGTCGAAAAACGATATTCAGAAAAAAAATTTCACTCTGCCCTAACGGATTTCCACGAAGGCAAACATAGACACAGGATAATATAGAAAATTAATTAATTGTAGGTTCAC
Organism: Andricus curvator; assembly: GCA_932195095.1. Taxonomy (NCBI): domain Eukaryota; kingdom Metazoa; phylum Arthropoda; class Insecta; order Hymenoptera; family Cynipidae; genus Andricus; species Andricus curvator. Next base: position 21,627 of record CAKNYM010050837.1, on the reverse strand, counting down.
GTCCATTCTATATGGACATCTATGGACATAGCTCTCTGAATTGAGCTACGGAGGGGCCAGTATGCTAATAGTTACGCTCCGTCTGGACATGTTTACTCTCAGTTTCTCTCTGATATTACTTGAAAATTTGGGAAATCAGCAGACCTCAAAATTTAAAAAAAAGCTGCCTCAGAAGAAGTCACTGTAGATTACAATTTTATTACAAAGTTGTCAAAAGAAATTCTTACTGTATGTGGATTATTTTGTTATTACTAACAAAATTAATAAAATCCCAACAAAAACCCTATATGTGAACAAACTCCGCCAACTAACTGCATGAATTTTAATATTTTATTTGAAACCACCATGTTATGGGCCTGCAAAGCCCCCTGAAAAGTGAGCGTTATATATCCCTTTACCAGATGGTGTCAGCTGGTAACATGTAATTAGTGCCAAAGGTGCCGCATTGACACGTAAATAGTTTCACTAATGGCCACTGAATAACGCACAATGTTTTCTCTAACCGTACTGTTGGGAAAAATGATGACACCAGACGGCACTCTAGCTTGGACCGAACCACATTTAAAATTTCGCGCCATACGAGGTTACCTAACGCACCCTAAGCAGATGATTGCCACGTCAGTCGTATGTTTTCGCGACGCACTTTTCAGTGAGTCGAATTGAAAAACCAAGGTCTTCGGCAATGGTTTTACAACTCGTCATTCAAATGCAATAATTTATTACTACTATTATTATTATGCAGGTATACTTGGTAGAGTTTTACTCACGCGTAGGGTTTTTGTTGGGATTAAAAAAATGTTGGAATAATAATGAAGTCAATTCATATAAGAATGTGTTATTTTGGTCATACGGTCCAGTAAAAATAATAGTGGATTCAGTTGTCAAGAATCATGCTTTATTCGTCAATTTTATTCAAACCAACGTACGTTTCGACCTTGTTGCAGGCCTTCTTCAAGGTAATACATAACCTAAATTAAGATAATATACGTAGATGTAATAAACTGAAAAACATTTATAATGAAAAAAAAAAAATTGTAAACAAAAAAATATTTTAAATTTACCTGTAGTGATATTTATTAAATCATCCAAGACATTTCAATTTTTGGTTATTTTCTAAGAGAAACAATATATTTTTGGAGTGAACCAAAATTAGTTGTTTTTTGTATTGTTGAAACATTAAAATTTATAAATAGCATAGTTTAAATAGTGTCCTTTAAAACATTTAAAAATTGAAACCTCAAATTTTCGAGGCTCCAATATAGTAATTTTACTACATTTTGGTTAAATAGATCGAAGCAGGTGTTTTGATTTGGAAGGACAAACATGGACTAACAAAATACATTATGGATGGAGTCATATTTTCATGAGTAATTAAGAAAGGCGGATATTAAATTTATCCAATCATTTAAAATTCCGTTTATCAAATACTGTAAAAGACATTTCAATTTAAACTTTTTTCAACTTGCAAGATTTGAGTCTTAATAAATTGAAATATGAAAAAAGAAATAAATGTATAAAAAAGTTTGATTTATTAAAAAAAAAAAAGAAATTTAGAGTCAAAAGTATCATATTCAGATTTTAGATTACAAAAGTGTTTCAAAAATTTATCAAATATACAAATACCAAAAGAAATTGCAGAAATTTTAGCATTGGGAAACAAACATGGTATTCCTTTTAATGTTAACAAAATACCGGCAAGTAACATCATAGCCAATATTGAAAATTGCATCATAAATATAGATAATGATGAACTAAAATTAAATATTAGAAAAACTACTACTCAAATCATAATTTTATAAATAAATTTAATAATATAAATAAAATTGATGAACCTATTGAAAAATTTCAAATAAACATAAAGATTTAATAATACTATTGAAAGCTGATAAAGGTAATGTAACTGTAGCTGCAAATCGAAATGATTATATAAAAACTGTAGAAAATTTATTACAAAATGACACTTTATACAAAAATATAAAAACTAGTCTTGTTCCAACTTTGGAGCAAAAATGTAATGATATTATAATTAGATGGGAAAACAAAAGGTTCATAAATGAAAGCTTGGCATACAAATTAAAAACACGTAACAGTATTGTCTCTAAAGCACATGCTCTCCCAAAAGTCCATAAGCAAGACTTAAAATGGCGGTTGATTGTTTCCGCAGTAGGTTCTCCAACTTATAATTTAGCAAAATACATATCCAATTGTTTAAAACCAATTTCAGGTAAAACTAAAGCGTTTGTAAAAAATAGTTGGGATTTACAAAAAGAGCTTAAAAATATTTAAGTTCCTGATTCACACTCTATAGTTTCACTGGATGTAGTATCTATGTATGATAATATTCCATTAGACCTTGTATTAGATTGTATTGAAGAAAAATTAAATTTAAACCATAATTTAACAAGAATCTCCAAAAATGAATTTTTAATTGCCACTAAAACAGTATTAAACAACACAGTTTTCTCTTTTAATAATACATTTTTCAAACAAATATCAGGTTGCCCTATGGGCTCCCCATTATCCCCTATTGTTTCAAATTTAGTCATGGAAGATATAGAAAGAAGGGCTCTAAATAATTTAACTTTTACTCCTATTCTTTACAAACGATACGTGGACGATATCCTAGCAATCGTTCCTACTGAAAAAATAGAGGAACTCCTTAACACTTTCATCAATATGGAAAATTCAATTAAATTCACTATTGAAAAAGAAGTTAATAATTCTATTGCTTATCTAGATTTATTAATTATAAAAACTCCAGAAGGTAATTTAACTACAAATTGGTATAAAAAAATATCTTGGTCAGGACGTTATTTGAATTATAACTCCCATCATTTATTTTCTCAAAAAGTTGGTCTAATAAAAGGTCTTATTGATAGATGTGTAAAATTAAGCGATATTAAATTCCGTAAAGAAAATTTAGATCAACTAAAAATTACTCTCATGCAAAATAATTACCCACTTCAATTAATAAATGAAATCAAAGAAAGAATCCATGAAATTTATAATAATTCATCTAAAAATACAAAATGGAATGAAAATTAAAATAAATCTGAGCTAAAGGTTTCGTTACCATATGTTGAAGGTCTTTCGGAACGTCTTAGAGGTTCTTTAAAAAAATACAATATTAATGTTTATTTCACCAACAACCACACACTTAATAAATTTCCTTTTTTTTTAAAATAAAGATAAAGACAATAAAGAAAACTCATCTCGTATTGTATATACATATGATAAATTGTAAATGTTGCAATAAAATTTATATTGGTGAGACTGGCAGGTGACTAAAAACTCGCATTTATGAACATAAACGAGATTGTGAATTAGGCAATCAAAACTCTGGTTTGTAAAAACATGCATGGAAATACAATCATTATTTTGATTTTGAGATTAAAAATATGAAAATTTTAGCTCGTGAAAACAATACACTCAAACGAAGAATTCTAGAGTCCATTTTTATAAATAAATTCATTAAAAATTCAATCAATTTAAAAACCGAAATTTTAAATATAAATAAAATGTATCAAACCATTTTATAACCAATTTAGATATAAACTTTAAAAAACAAAAATGTTATATCAATTTTTAAATTCAATTTACTTTGGCGCACTTTTCATTTGGCTCTCTATTTTAATATCCGCCTTTCTTAATTACTCATGAAAATATGACTTCATCCATAATGTATTTTGTTAGTCCATGTTTGTCCTTCCAAATCAAAACACCTGTTTCGTTCTATTTAACCAAAATGTAGTGAAATTACTATATTGGAGCCTCGAAAATTTGAGGTTTCATTTTTTAAATGTTTTAAAGAAAATGTTTTTAAAATGTTTTATGTATTACCTTGAAGAAGGCCTGCAACAAGGTCGAAACGTACGTTGGTTTGAATAAAATTGACGAATAAAGCATGGTTCTTGACAACTGAATCCACTATTATTTTTACTGGACCGTATGACCAAAATAACACATTCTTATATGATTTGACTTCATTATTGATAACAACGGTCGAAGAAAATTTCACAGTGTGGATAATATTCCATTCACTGAACATAGATAAGTTGAAATAATAGTATATTACTGTAGGGCCGTCTGAAAAGTGAGTCGTGATGTTTATAATATTTTTGGTTGTGAAAACAGATGATTGACGTGGTAGCCATCTACTTGGCTGTGATTGGTAATCTCTATGGCGCGCAATTTCAAAATGGTTCGGTCCGAGCTAGAGTATTATATATATATATATATATATATATATATATATATATATATATATATACTAAAATATTACAATACTCTTAATATTTCAGTGTGGCGGCTTTCGGAACTATAATAAAAATTCTCGAAAAAAATTGAACAAACTGTTTGGAATAACTTCTGTGGGTTTGGGAAAATGTTACGGGAAAGTTATAGAACTTGTAGAGGATTTTCCAGTGAAGACTTCTTTATTACAATCATATGAGTTTCACACACCTAATAGACCCCCACGGTGCGCCGAAAAGTACCCCTAAGTCCAAAAATGTCAGTTCTGCACAAAATCTACACCTTTGAGAACTTTATTCTCGTTCTTTTGTGCCAAAAAATATGATTGTTGGCCTAGTAAAATAATTATCAGTATTTTAAAGCAATTTTCAATTATTTCAGCCAATTGTATTTGTTTAAATAATTGTTTTTTCTTAAAAATTCGACTTTTTTCTAATAGAATCATTATCAAGGTTGCCTTTTAACATACTTCATACGTTTTCGATATCTCATATTTATTATTTAACAAATCCGAGAGGCCGTCCACTCTAGAATCGATTCTACGTGAGCATAATTATTCCGTCAATTAGATCACGATTCCTGTGATTCCACACATGAAGCATAATCCGGTTTGATTCTGAGCGCAAGAAAAGAAAAGAATCGAATCCAAACTCAGAAGATCGCACAGGGATCATTCTGACAGTTGCGCGCATCGAGTTGCATCAGTACGACTGATTTCTGTTAATTCCGCCTGAGTCCAGCTGATTCTTCGTTGATTCTTCATCGATTCCTTCGTTTCTCGACCACACTAGGGGAGCGTTTACATATTACGTAGCATTAAAAGTGGGAGGACGGGGTTCGTGTTTCGTTACGATCTGGTATGTGGGGGGGGGGGGGGGGTATTTTTAACCCGATTACATAACATGTTTAATTGCATGTATTTCTCAGGGTGGCCTGCTGGACTGGGAAACCCAGAAATGACCGGGAATTTAATGGAGACTAGGAAAAAGGGGGAAAAGACAGTGAATTTATTTTGTGACTGGGAATTTTACAAATTTTTAAAAGAAAAATCTAACCATTCAATTGAAATATCACGAACTTCATGTCACATGATATATCATGAAATTTAAAATAAGTTTTATTTCAACTTTTTTTTTAAACATTAAGTTCAATTGTTGACTTTTTCAATTATGAAACAATTTTATGATATATATTGTGGAGCATTTTTAAAATGCAGTTTTGAAGACTTAAACAATACAGAATGAACAGCGTTTGAAATTAATATTTGTTGACAAAAAACTTCTGTAAATAAAAACTAATTAACAATTTCAAAAATGGAACTGTAGTTCAAGAATTCGAGATTGAATGGCATTCTTAATATTTTTTAAGATTGAATAATTTACAGGTGTTAACGTTATAAATTTGAACTATTTCCATTTAACTTAGTAGGTAAACAAATATAAACGTCCGATCGAAAATTTATCAACTACCTTTAACACTTTTATTAAATTAAAAATAATATTCAAATATTGTTTCAGTCTAAAATATTCCATTTTTAACCCATTCGAACTGAAATTTTTTAATTAAAGAAAATAACAATTTTTCAGTGACTTAATACTTTTTGACTGTTCATCTGAAATAAACAATTATAAAAATAGAATATTCATAACTAAACAATTTGAAACTGAATTGTTTGAAACAGAAAGCCTTGAATCTTTAAAATTTCACAGAGCTAACCTTAAAGTTTAAACGTCACAATGTTAATTTGAATTCTTCTATTTAAAAAACATTCTATTTTAAAGTAAAATTGTGTAATTTTAATGTACACAATAGTTAATCAATTATTTGAAACAGAATATAGATTTTTCAAGATTTTCAAAATAAAATTTAGAAGCTTGTTAAGGAGTTTGAAAGATTTTCAGGTAATAAAAAAATTGTCCTAAATTCCTGGGAAAATTTAAAATTATTTTTTATTTTGAAAAATTAATTTTAACAGAAAATGTTTGGAAAGACTTTAAAACAAAACAAATTTTAATGAACACATGACTATTAAACAATTATTACTTCAGAAAAAAATCGAATAAGTTCAAGAGGTAAGTAGAAGTTTCAAAAAGATTAAAAAGTAATTGAAAATATGAAAAGAATTCGAAAAAAGTAAAACAAAATGTACATTTTTGAAGATTTCGAACCCAAAATAGAGAAGCTTTTACAAAAATTTGAAAAGTTTTAAACGGAAAAAAATTAGGATTCCCAATAATGTTGAAAATAATTTTTTATTTTCAAAAATTAATTTTCATTTTCCATATCGTATGTGTAGCCTGCGTCCGACACTGCTCACTTGAAGTGTTTTAACGCGTTGATCCCAAGCTAACTCAAGCTGACTCGCCCGAGTCTGCACGGAATCGTAGCGATTCCGAGTGATCCTTGGCGATTCTCACTGATTCCCGGTGTTTCTTCTGAATCTTACTGATGAACGCATGTTTCAAACTTTCAGAATCGATCTCTAAAATTTTACCGAATCAAGCTGATTCCCACATATTTCTGAAAAATCTTTTGACGAGTGACTGATTCTGAATCGATTCTAAGTGAGGAAAATCACTGATTCCTCCAGTGAACGGCCCCTCGAACAAATCCTTATTTGTTTAAAGCAAATGCAATCTGTTTAAAGCAAATGCAGTTTGTTTAAAACAAATGCAATTTGTCTAAATAATATTTTTACCCGGAAATTTGAGAATTTTATCTTTTGTGATATAAATATTACAACCAGTGATTGTTGAAAGCATTAATTTTAGTTTTTATATTCATGAATCTGACCCCATTGAATGCAACATATCACTTTCTAAGTATCTTTTAGTTAATACATATTTAGCTTTTTTCAATATAAACTACTAGTGCCACATTTATTCATGTTTGTATGTCAAACAATAATCGGAAAAGAAACGTAAATTCGGATTATCCGTTCTTAAGATAGTATGGAAAATCTGCACCCCTGTTTCCGTCTGGGTCAAAGTTCAGTGACAAATCAGCCTATATACTCTAAGGTTTTTTGGGTGGCTGATGTCGAATCTGAAGTCAGACGTCAGGCTGATCCGGTATAGTGGACAATTTGAAAAAAATTGAATATCAAGAAACTCAGTGTCATAACTTAAAATTACTAATTCTACGGGTTTTTAGGTCACTGATAACGAATCTGAAGTCAGGTTTTCAAAATTGCAAATGGCTTTGTCAAAATGGCAGACCATACATGAAAAAAGTGTTTTATTTTCATGATATTGGCTTATAGCTATTTGGGATTTTTAAAATCAGATTTGAAATTCGTTATCAGCAACCCCAAAAACCCCAGAGTTAGTAAATTTAAATTATGACACTGAGTTTTTTGTTATTTGAACATTTCTTTACATTCGTTCTAGATCAGCCATTTTCAGTTTTGAAAATATGACTTCAGTTTCGATTCGAAGCATATACGAGTAGACTGATGCGTCGGGTAATCCGAATTTAAGTTTCATTCCAGATGTGTTTTTTTCTGCTAAAACTCACAAGAGTTATAATATTTGGACTTTACTCAAATATCGACCACTTTGCGAGTAAACCACCAAATAAGCGATATATATATATATATATATATATATATATATATATCCGAAAAGTGACGAAAAGCCGCGTTTCCTCCACGAACCATCGCTAGATACAGCAATGCCACTTGTGTTCCCTTTCTCATCACTTTTTTCCTTCTCTTCTTGAGCTGCAGTTTTTATACTACGCTGACAAACTGCCTCTGTTCCAGTAGCGATCCTGCGAACAATTGTGTCGTAAAATGATTGGAAAATTGGCCGCGGGAGATCCATGAACGCACAAAATTTTTTATTCCTTTCAATCCTACTCCCAGTAGCCGCATAGCAAAAAAAACTCTACGATTAATGTCGTACCCTTTTTAATAAATGGAGAACTAGGAATAGTAATCTTATCAAATTCCGGACACGAAATAACAATTTTGAAACCCAAGCCGCGCTTTCCAGATTCAGTGAATGTCACATCAGATCCGAGGCTGCATATTGTTTTTAGTATCCTAAAGTATTGTTTAAGTAAAAAAATATCGATTTTTCCAAAATACTAGAGTGGTGTTACCCCTTAAATTATTTAAATGAACAAAAAATATAAAAAATTAAATCAGTTAAATAAAAAGTTTATTAAAAAGTAATTAAATAACAAAAAATATTTGTTTAAGAAATTATGCAAATCAAAAATATATATTTAAAAAAATTGTTTGCTTTAAAAACTGAGAATGTTGAAATAAAACATTGTAATTTTAACCCTCCGTTAGACGCAACCGGCCTGACAGGCCACCTCAAGCTGTTTTCGCTCATCTCTCGTACTACAGAGCGCACAGGGGCTTGACCTTCTTAGTATTCGTTAATCAATATAAGCTTTTTCGAAAACCTTTAATAAGTTTTATGGCAGACTAGGTAAAATGTGACTGTGATCCTTCAAACATGCCAGGTTCCCTGCACCCGAGCGGACCAAGTTGCCAACAAATTAACAAAAAGAGAAGCTTTCATAATTGAAACTTGAAATTTTACTCTCAGGGGTTTTTGGGGTGCAAATAAGGAATTTGATGTCAATTCCACACAAAAAATGGCTGTTTCAATATGGCGGACACGTGTATGAACAGCTTTTTCGATTTCGATGACAAACGTCACACTGGAGTCCCATGAGTCGATGATAATACATTTGTCGTCATTTTTACAAAAAACATACTGGCGGATGCAATATGGCTGACAGTATTTTCAAAAACTTATCTCATTCCAACGAAAATCAGTATACGACGCTTTTTTGAGTCACTAATAAAGTGTTATTTATTCCGAAGGGAAAATTCATAAAAAGAGGTGCAATTAAAGAAACACGAATTCGGTGATTCTGCCTTTCAATAGTCGCCATATTGGATTCACCGTTTTAAGTTTTGCCATTCTAACGTCAAAATCGTAATGAGCGAACCCAAGAACCCCCGTACATCAAGTTTCAGACGAGTTGAAAAAAATCGCTAATTCTGCGATTCTGCCTTTCAATAGTCGCCATATTGGATCCACCATTTTGAATTTTGCAATTTCAACATCAGAATCGTAATCAGCGACCCCAAAAACCTTAAGATAACTTTCTATAACAATTATTTCTGATGTGCTTCTCGAATGAATACAGGTGGCCTGTCAGGCATATTGCGTCTAAACTAGGAAGTTTTAGGGTTGCGTCTAACGGAGGGTTAAGCTGAAAAGCGTTTAAAATAACTAAAAATTAAAAATGTGAAAAACTCTCGTTTTTATGCATTCTTAAACAAAAGAGAAAAAATTTATTTAAAAAAATATGTTTGCTTTAGACCTTGAAAAGGTTAAAAAATGAATTAGTATAAAAATTAAAAAAACTCCTGGTTTTCGTGTTCTTCGCAATTATATAAATAAAATTTTTTAATAATAATTAAAAAATAACTAAAAAGTTAAACATTTGAAAAAATACCGGTTTGAGGCATTCTTAAAAATAAAAATATGTTCTTCGAAATTAAAAAATTAAAATATAACTAAATAATTGAAAAAAAAAATAAAAAAGTGTATATGCTAAAAATATAAATAACTAAAAAAAGTTTTATAAACTCCCGTTCTATGTGTTCTTCACAATTATATAAATAAAAGCATATTTTTAAATTTATAAAAACTAGGTATTTCGAAACAACAAATTTCAATCTTTGTTCTCTTCAACTCGCGATAACTTAGCCAATTTTTAGAATTTATCGACTTTATTAATTTTAAATTTCGTTTTTAAGTCTTCTTAAACTAGATAAGAAAGAAAAATGTTAATATGTTAATAAACAAAAAAGTTTTTATTTTTTTTTAACGAGAAAGTTGTTGATTCAGATCTAAAGAAGTTTTCTGGAAATGTTTAGCTCAATGAGATTAATGGTTAACAAATTATGAATGTTTTAAATTGCAATCGGCAATCTTGATGCCGCCCTATGAACGTGCCTCCTCGACTAGCAACGTGTTGCATCGGACGATATGAAGTTCAAGTCGCATAGGGCAGCGTCAAGATTGCCACTAACGATTTAAAACATTCATAATTTTTTAACTATTAATCCAATCGAGCTAAAACGTCCCAGAAAACTTCTTGAGATCTTAATCAACAACTTTCGTACTGGAAGTTTTCCGTTGCTTAAAATTCGCTTGATAAACGAGGAGCTTGAAGGTTGAAATTCATGATTTTTACAAAGTCTCAAAACAGATTAACAACTTTTTTTTAATAAAGTTATCCACGGTTTCCTTTCTTAACTAGTTTTAGAAGACTTACAAACGTAATTTAGCATTAATAAAATCGATAAATTCTGAAAATTAGATAAGTTAGCGCAAGTTGAAGTGAAAAAAGATTGAAATTTGTTGTTTTCGAAAAATCTAGATTTTATCAATTGCTTGAAAAACTGCAAAACCTAAAAATATTTGCAAGAGAAAAAAACACGCGCCTTGAAATTCTCTACAAGTGTCAGTCCTTTAAATTAAAATTTGAACTATTTTAAAAATTGTCTTTCAGGACAATACTTTTCACCCCTTTTTGATCGGGAGATGTTCAATTGTATAAATAGAGAAATATTGTTAAAAAATCTCATAATGAAATAACTTAAAAAATAAAAAAATAAATAGTTCATAAAAATAAAAAACTGAATATGTTAACAAAAATTAACTTAAATATTTCAAAATTTGAAAAGACTCCCTGCATTTCTGTTCTTCACAATGATATATGTATGTGTTCATACTCTCCCTCTTACGGGTTTGAGGACCTCCGCTCCCTTTGCAGTTCATTACAAACCACTTATACTACCTTAATAATACTTAAAACCTAAATAATACTTTTATACGTGTACTACCTTATACGCTATCGCTTTTTTTTAAAAATTACTTTGAGATTCGGTAACGATCGAGTTTTCTAGGCTTCCGTTTCCTCTTACCATTTCCGTTATGAGTGATTTTACTTTTACTTTGCTATCCTTGTGTGGGATTACGATTTTGGCCTTTCCCTACTCCATGCCACTTGCTTTTTATCCTTTCTTCCAGCCTCATCATCCAGCTTGCTCCTTGTGTACTTCCATCCAAGACTACATATTCTTTCCTTTTCATCCATCCAGTACCTACACTCTCATTCCTTCTCCCATTCTAAATCATATAACTTTGTTTCACTTACTCTCCTTTTTTACCTTTCTTAAATATTCTGGTTCTCCTTTAACCTGCACTACCCTATACATTCTGTTATACCTCGATTCCATCGCGATTCTCCAGCTCTCCTCCCCCTCCTTAATTATCAGTCAATTGTCCAATTCTTGCCATTCTCTGACGTCCTCCCTTATATCACATTCTCTTCTCCTCTGTTGTCTCTCTTCTTCTCACCTTGGTCTTTCTGTGGTACCCCTCGTCTCTTTGTTAACTATTTCCCGTAGACAAGCCTGTGCTATCCTGCTTTCCTCCCCCCTTTACAGCTTCTCAAAGTTGTATGCTCCATTCATTTGTCTAGTGACCATTTCACCTCTACCTAGTTCCTCCCTCAACATATATCCTGGCCAGCTCCAGCTCATGCCCATTACCCATCTCAGGAATCTCTTCTGCAAACTTTTCACTGTCTTGTGCTCCTTCCATCCTCATATCTCTACTCCATAACTTAGTACTGACCACAGTAAACAACAAACATCCACACAACATGCACATCTTCCAATCGTCCTTAACCTTCTTTTCCTTATACCCCACACATGCCCCATTAATGTGCTCGCACATTCTATTCTTCTCCTCACCTGTAGCTCAACTCCTTTTTTCGCTTCAGACCAGAAACTTAGGTAACTAAATTTTTGCACTTGTTCCACCGTCTCTCCGTACATCTTCCATTCATATTCTACTTCTGTCCTTCCCTTCCTAAAACATATCATCTTCGTCTTATTCACATTTACCGTTAAGTCTTTCATTCTCACATACTACTCGAACGCTCTCATTAGCAAACTCATACCTCTCTCGTCATCCGCTAGTAAGACTACATCGTCTTCGTACGCTAAGGAGTGTAAGTAAGTGCAGTTTTAAGTAATACCTTGCTATTTCGCAGTACCGTTCCTCCTTTTATTTTCTTCTCCAGTTTCTCCTCTAAATCTGCCAAAAAGAATCTGAACAGTAGTGGGCTCAGCAGGCATCCTTGCCTGAGGCCCCTTCCACTCCAGAAAATCTCCCCTTATTGTTTCCCCATCCTCACCCTTATCTTAGTCTTCAAAACCCTCATTTACCCTTTCGACCAAACCATCATCTATCCCCCTCTCTTTCATAACCTGCCATAACACCTTCCTGTATACCGAGTCGAACGCCGCTCTAAAATCAACAAATAAGGCCACTACTTTCCCTTTCTTCCTTCCCAAGTTCCTAATCACTAGATAATTGAGTACGTGGACGTTGTTTAACGTTCCCATCCCCTTCCCGAAACCCATCCCTTTCTAAACTCTTCCTGAGTATCTCCGCATATTTTTATAGCACACCGAAATAAATGTGATTACTCTATACTCATCCACCTTCTTTCCCTCGCCTTTCATAATTAAAGGCACCATCAAACATGTCCTCCATTCCTTAGGCCACCCTTCTCCTCTCCAAAACTTGTTACAAAACCCTCCACATTTCCTCTCCTAATCTCAAAACCTTGTTCTCTATATCGTCTTCTCCTGTTTCCTTGTTTCTTTCAAGCCTCGGTATCGCTTTATTCACTTCCTCCCTTCTGATCCCGTTATCGCTATCCTCTTCCCCATTTTTAACCCTCCTCTTTCTCCTAATACCCTATTTTCCACTCCTCCCAACAATCGCTTGAAGAGCCATATCGCTTTTTGCACTTCTTCCATATACCTAGACCGAATCCATTTCAAATCAGACAGGGTTCTACGCTTCAAGTCGCAGAATCTCTCAGGAACCTAATATGTTGTTGTTTAGAGGAAATTAAGCGATGCGTGTTTTGCCGAGTTGCAAAAAAAAAAACTAAGAAGTTATGCGTATTTGATTTTTGTGCTTCGTTTTGCAAAAAACCCGATTTTTTTTCTTTAACCCTCTATAAATTTCGACCTAATTGAGATATTTATTGTTTTTTTTTATTCTAATAGCGTTTATTGTTTTCTTTCGCAATCCGCCGGAAAACTAAAAAAATGTTTAAAATTAACAAAATGGCGGGGGTTTTTCCGAAAAACAGTAAAAGTCGATTTTGTCAAAAAAACCACTCTTATATTTTCTGCCAATTTTTTTTAAATTTGTATCTTGTAAGTTTTATGCTGGCCAAATAACTTTTGTGGCCTAGAGAATTTTTTTTTCTTACAATCGAATTTTCTACTTTTTCTCGCAAACAGTGACAGATACGAAAAAATGTTATGATAAAAGTTTTTGTTCTTTTGCGGTATCAAAATGACGGACCCAATGTGGCGGACGAATATGCTAAATAAATTTGGGATTTTCCTTAAAATTGGTATAAGCGGGTTTTCAGGGTCGCTGATTACGAATCCGATGTCAAAAACTTTTTTTAATGGCAGATACAATATGGCGGATGAGTATGCTATATAAATTTTGGATTTACCTTGAAATTGATATAGGGGGGTTTTCAGGGTCGCTGATTACGAATTCGATGTCAAAAACGTATAAAACAAAATGGCGGATCCAATATGGCGGATGATTAT
>CAKNYM010050836.1:214699-230450 GCA_932195095.1 Andricus curvator | reverse complement strand
TGTACTGCTCCCACCACTGAGCCATAAAGGGCTACTTAAGTTCCTGAAAACAGGCACGTAATACGCACGAATCATGCCTGCGGTGTATAAAGATAATTTTCTGTATTATTGTAGTGACTTAAAGATATATTTCTAATTTTTTGCTTCGATACAGCCGAAGGCTAAACTTGGTTTAATTCACAAATTAAATTGAAAAAAATGTATAGAAAAATATTCTGACCGATTTAATTGAATTTTAATAAAATGAAATCAAAACTATTTTTTTTTAAGCTGTTGAAAAACAGATGTGAGGAAAATTTCGCACGGCAGTGTATATTATTACATTATTTATATAATCTTGTATGTGTAAACGCCCCTGTGTTCGAGATAAAAAGTTTGAAATACATATACTTGAAAACGAAAATTGTTATTATTATTCTTTGCAATTTTCAACAAAAGTTTCTGATGTCTAATCTGGCGATTTATATATTTTGTACGCAAATTAATTCAAGTCAATTCCGTTTGAATCATTCACTTTTTCGTTCACACTTTAATTCCGTTTTGTTCCGTCGGAAGAAGTGTTTTCATTTTTATCACTTTCTTTTCGTGTTCACTTTTTCGTTCACACTTTAATTCCGTTATGTTCTGTCTTGCGAAGTGCTTTCTTTTTTATCACATTCTTTTCGTGTTCACTTTTTTGTTCACACTTTAATTCCATTTTGTTCCGTCTTACAAGTGCTTTCGTTTTTATCACTTTCATTTCGTGCTGCGGCGCTGTTCTGCATTCAAACGAGATTTTCAAAAACGACATTCATTTGGATAGAAACGTTTCTATTCAATTCAATCCACACCTTCTTACCGGGATACGCAGTCATACGTGAAGTACGTCGTGATGGCGATATGAGACGAATTACGCACGCACTCTACCCACCCATTACAGCATTGCGACAGGTGATGGCGGCATGCGTGCGTTATGACTCGCACAGCGTGCTTCGCACGCATGCGAGTACTGTGCGTCGCATGATTGTTATCTGGTGTGTATATATATATATATATATATATATATATATATATATATATCAGTGCTCGGAGCAACAACGCCTTATTAAACCGATAGTTGCAAGACTCTCGCATTAAGATCCATGTAACGTGCGTGGATTTTTTCAAAGTCGTTTTTCTCGAGAATGGCTGGAAAGCGAATCTGATTACTTCAGCATATTACAAGTTTGGCAATGACCTATTACTAGAAGGAGTACGAATCCAAACAAAATTACGAAGGGTGTAGATTCCCCATTTGAAATATAATTTGTTAAATATGTCAGTTTTGTTTTTTAAAAAACCAATTGTTTATAACTTCATCCAGTATCCACTGCATGTATACGCTCATGCCAATGTGAATTTTACACTGTGCCTTCGCCTCTGCAAATTTTTTCGGACAGTCAAGGAGTATTTCTCTGATTCATATTCTAGTTCTTTGTTTCTGAGTCAGGAATGTACTCAATTCAAGTCTTTAAAAATATGAAGAAGTTTTTTATAACCATGTCATGACTGTATACAATTCTGCTATAAACTGTTTGATAGAAATTCCAGAAATGTTTTTCCTTCCCTCGTGAAAAGGAAGACCAACTTAAGACCACAGTATAGGCAGGTATAGGCCTGTCTTAAAGTGGTCTTCAACTGATCTTTTCTGGTCCACAGAAGACCACAGTCCTGTTGATACAGACAGCTATCCTTATTTCAGAGAGAGAGAGAGCGAGAGTGGTGTCTATTTCAATGCCCTAAAAATGATGCAGGTATAGGCTGAAGGGTACAGACCAGAAAAAGACCAAACTTTGTTTGAAACTGGTCTTAAAGTGGTATTAAATTGTTATTTCTTTTCACGAGGGTTAGCTGTACTTACTTACTTCCATGACTTTCTTTAATTTGTCCATGAAAATTTATGACCCCTTCATGAAAAGTATGAGAGACTTTCTAAAGATGATAGCCTGTCAGAAGTCTAGTAATACGTAATACGTATTTTTCATTGCATCAAATTAAATTGTTGAAAAATAAATAAATTTCAATCAAATAAATTTAATACTTTCGCAAAAATATCAAGAAGAACACGGCAGACTATCATCGGAAATACTCTTTATATTGAGTCGATTATAGGAAAAAATCAAGCCATTTTGTCAATTTTTATGTGTTTTACCAAATTTTCAAAGGATTTCGAAAGAAGACGAGAAATTCTAGCAGAATGAGACAAGAAATGATAAATACCTATGTTAGATTAAAAAATATCTCACTTTTAACAAAAATTTTGACCATATTTCGATAAACTACCTTTCCATTTTTTAAATTAATTACGTAAGGCTTTTTTGGGTGGAGGAGAGGGTGTCTGAACAATCTTACAAATCCTGACTGTATACATTAACTCATTATTTGTGTTATTTCTTTTTTATCGTGTATTATATTCCTTAAAATCCTTTGAATTATATGGATATCGTACACAGTCTCTTAAAAATCCTTAAAAACGATAAGGTTGCTTGTAATCCTTTGAAATTCTTGGAAATCACTAAAAATACTTGAAATTCCGTGAAATGTTTCAAAATATTATGAGATTCCTTCGAAATGTATGAAATCCCTTTAAAATTCATTGAAATCTTTTAAATCAGTGGGAATCTTTCCACTCAAACGCAAAAACCCTTAAAATCCTTGATAATATTTGGAAATCCTTTGAAATTCCGTTAAATATTTTGAAATCTTACAAAATCCTCTAAAATGCGTGGTTATAGTTAGCAGCCTTTTGAAATCCCGTGAAATCGTCGAAAGCCTTTTAAATATATTAAAATTCTTTATAAGCCTTTGACATCCTTTGCAATCCATGCAAATCTTCAGAAATCTCATAAAATCCCTTCAAATCTTCGGAATCCCATTAAAATCCCCTGACATCCTTCAAAATTCATGAAAATACTTTGATATCCCTTGAATAAAAATTCCGTGAATTCTTTTCAAATATTTTGAAATTTCTTAAAATCTCCTAAAACCCCTTAAAATCTTTTGTAATTCATGGAACCCGTGCTAAATTCTTTAAAATTCCTCAAAATCGTTAAAACTCCATAAGAATACTTCGGTATCCCTTGAAATCCCGTAAAATCTGACTAGACTCCTTAAGTCCCTTAAAATCCTATAAAATTCATTGGAAAATTGAGACTCTCCCTGAAATTGTACTACCTAGTATCTGCAAACTCTTCAAATTTTTTAAAATAATTTGAAAATTGTGAAGCCTAAGGTAAAGGAATCGTTTAAAGTAACCTGAACCTTTTCTCATCTCTTGAAATCTCATGAAATCCCTGAAAAACTTTGCAAATCTCGTTAAATTCCGTAAAATTTTTGTAATTCTTTTAGGTACTTTCTAGTCCTTTGAAATTCCTCGAAATCCTTTCAAATCACTGAACATCTTTAAAGTCCTTTAAAATCCCTTGCCTTTTTGTTGAAATCTCGTTTACAGTGAAAATAATTGATATGAGTCAAAAAAATAAAATCTTACACAAGGGGGGAGGGGGTCTAAAATTACAAAACTCTAACTTACGTAATTATTGGACGTTCCCTTACAGAATCCGTATATTGAGAATAATGATTCTTCAGTTTATAACTGATATGTTGTTCATATATTGAGTTAAAAATATAAAATCTTACGTAAGAAGGGGGGAGGGGGTCTAAAATGTAAAAAATCGCCCTGAAGTAATGGACGTTCTCTTACAGAATCCTTGGATTGATAATAATGATTATTCAGTGTGAGATAGCGTTTGAAGCTATTTGTGTATCTGGTTTCTTCAGTTGAAGATATATATGTAGAATTTTCTTTATGGCGGAAAATCCTACCAAGGAGGGAAAATGGGATCAGGACGCCGAGAAACTAAAGGTTGAACACATTGAAAAGAAGGCCGGTAATTAAACAGTTGAAAATTTATTGCCACTTACAGGTTGAAGATCGCCAGTCCGTGGCGAGGAACTGGTGGTCTTAGGGATTGTCCGCATGGACGACAGGGTGGTCCTAAAAAGGGCCGTTGAGTTGAAGGTGGAGATTCTTCCTCGCAGAGGTTCCGGTAGTAGGTCGAGAACGTTGGCGTCCTGGGTAGTCCGGACGCCATACCCACTTCTGTCGGATTCGCGTTTGAAATGCAGTATTGTTAATGATTGTTGTTCAGACTGATCTCCTGATTCCGAATCTGCGTGATACCCCTCTGGCATTAATGGCGTTCTCGAGATATAACCGATTATTTAAATTTTCATAATCAATTAATTATTACATTACTGTTCAATATTTTTTGAAATTTTCTTTTGCATTTTTGTAGACGACAAGGAGAGGAATAAAAGTTCTCCTGACGCTTATTCGGTGAGATTAATAGTTTTTGCAAAAAAAGCGCAAATATGTAAAATAATGGACAAAAATTAATCTCCCTTCTGTGCTGAGTAATATTATTTTATTTGAAAAAAGTTTTGGTAGAATCGAAAATATGAGTTAAAACGAACAATTTTCATAACAGACGCTATCTCTCTAAAGTTAATAATTTTAGAGATAGAAGGGTTTTAATTTACGAACGAAAAACGACTTTTAATTAATAGTCCTGTATTTCTATAGGAATTTGTTTTATTATGAAACGTTTAACACAAAAGCTTCCTGTGCTCACTAATAAATATATTTACGTATAAAGTAGATGAAAAATTGATTCTTTTTATATAATTAGGCATCATTGTTTAAACAGTCTTTTTAACTTGACACAGCTTGACAGGGAAAAGACATAAAGGAGTCAAAATTTGCATAGTGCTTCTTTGAATCTCTCTGAAAAGAGTGATATGATTTGAAATCGAAATTTATTAAAATTCGCACCTGTAGAGGTAATGGAAAGATCTGAAATAAAATCGCATCTAACTTTGTTTCTATACATCCTACGAGGTTGGGATAAAGTTAAAATAATTTCAAAAGTGAATTGGAATCCATTCGTAATATTTATTTTTTTAAATTTTTATTCCCTGCAGAATTATTATTGTAAAATTTTTTCTTTTCTTTTGGAGATCGCCCGTCATTAGATACAAAGGCGTAGGCTTACATTCACTGACTTTTTGAAAAGCCAAAAGTACATAGCATAGTGAATGTAAGCATACGCCTTTGCATGTTGACCCTTCGGTGCACATGTTCGCGCTACGTGCTCATGCCAGCCCAGCAGGGAGCAGCGAGCCTATTGTACCTACTGACAGCCGATCTCCAAAAAAAATATAAAAAAATTAACATTACTAATTCTGCAGGGAATAAAAATTTTAAAAAATAAATATTATGAATGGATTTCAATTCACTTTTGAAATTATTTGAACCTTATCACAACCTCGTAGGATTATAGAAGCAAAGTTAGATGTCAAGCTGTGTCAAGTTAAAAAGACTGTTTAAACAATGATGCCTAATTATATAAAAATAATCAATTTGTCATCTACTTTATACGTAAATATATTTATTAGTGAGCACATAATGCTTTTGTGTTAAACGTTTCATAATAAAACAAATTCCTATAGAAATACAGGACTATTAATTAAAAGTCGTTTTTTGTTCGTAAATTAAAACCCTTCTATCTCTAAAATTATTAACTTTAGAGAGATAGCGTCCATTATGAAAATTGTTCGTTTTAACTCATATTTTTGATTCTACCAAAACTTTTTTCAAATAAAATAATATTACTCAGCACAGAAAGGAGATTAATTTTTGTCCATTGTTTTACATATTTGCGCTTTTTTTGCAAAAACTATTAATCTCACCGAATAAGCGTCAGGAGAACTTTTATTCCTCTCCTTGTCATCTACAAAAATGCAAAAGAAAATTTCAAAAAATATTGAACGGTAATGTAACAATTAATTGATTATGAAAATTTAATTAATCGCTTATATCTCGAGAACGCCATAAATGCCAGAGGGGTATCACGCAGATTCGGAATCAGGAGATCAGTCTGAACAAGAATCATTAACAATACTGCATTTCAAACGCGAATCCGACAGAAGTGGGTATGGCGTCCGGACTAGGGGGACGGTAGTCGAAGAGCATTAACGATAAGCACAAGGGGAAAAGCGGCACGGTAGCCGAAAGGCGAGAGCAGTCGACGTTGAGTCGAACGAACACAGACTGAGCAACTGCTATGCTGTTGCTCGGGACTTCGGGTCCCCTCGGGGGATTCCATTCCGTCTCGTGTGAGGCCAGGCAATCCTTTCGTGCAGGGCCGTGCCGAGTCCCGCGTTATGGTTTGCTTTAATAATTTTAAATCTAGTCAATAATCATGTTTCGGTTTCACTATGAGTAAATTTGTCTGTTGGAGTATGAGGTTGTAAAGTTTTTCTCAATTTAAATTGTTTTTCGTAGTCAAAAAGGTTATATGGTATGTAAATAAATTCAAGTATTCATCCTTCGCGAAATTGACGTTGTAGTTATGTACAATTGTGCCTAGTTTTATGCTTTAAATTCCTGTTCTCTCTTTGTTTTTTCGCTTCTCATTCTCCTCCATGGTTATCTTCTTTCTAAAACAAATATGAAAAGAAAAACGAAAAACTTGTCCGTGTAGTCAGTTCTCGTGGAAATATCTTCGTTTTGGAGTCGATTGTCCTTTGAGTCTGTTTTTGTTTCAGTTGAGTTTCTGTTGTTTTGTTTAGTTATAAAAATGATGAATCCAATTTAAACTGTGTAATTTCGTTTATTAACAAATAGTCAGAGTAGGTTTGCTTCCTTTTATAGGATTTTGGGTTCTGCGTTCCACTGTTTGTACTTCCTTTTTAAGGTTTAAATTTGCTCTTCTAAGTCTTATTATAAGTTATCACCTTTTTCTTTCGTCTTAAAGGGGAATGATACTCCTGTCTTGTCTTAGGAGTCAAAATGCTGTTGCCTTCCAAGTTCTTTATCAGAGTCGTTTTAATGTAGTTGTGTTCAGAGTATTGCTTACAGTTCTTTTCGAGTTCAATTGTGTCATTAATGATATTATTGGATCAATTGGATGAATAGATCCAATGCCATTTTTGCCCTTGTTTAAGTCTACATATTCTGACTTAAACTCGTTTATATTTCTTATGCCTACGGGCCATCATCTATAATTACGTTTTCTGATTTAAAATAATTTATATTCCATTCGCCTATACTCTTGCCTTCAAGATTTTTCAATTCGTAAATCGTTGGGGAAATTTTCTCTTTAATAATAAAAGGGCCTTCGTATTGGTCGTATAGTTTACCTGCCTTTTTATCGGCTTCATTTGATAGTTTGTTTACCTATTTTAAAACCCTATCTCCTTAAATTGTAACTGTTAGCTTTTCTTTCGTTAGCTTTATCTCAATTTTTCTGTACTTCCTCTTTTATTATTTGTAACCTTCTCAGTTTGTCTGTCCATTTATCTACGGTTTGGAATTCTATCTCACTATCGTTTTCTCAATTTTTTCTTAAGGATTGTATTGGCTCCAATTCGCGATCTAAATTTATGAATGCTGGGTTAAATTGGGTCGACGAGTTTTTGCTAGTATTGATTGCGAACTGCAAATCGTCTGTGTTTGTCCCAGGTGGAATGATCGTTATCTAAATAGGTTTTAATTATTTGTTTAATTGTCCTATTGTATCGCTCGGTCGGGTTTGTTTGGGGGTGGTATTTTGGCGTTTTCGTGTTCCTGATACAGAATTTTTCTGTTAAGTCTCTTAGTGTTTTATTTACAAATTCCGTGCCATTATCGGTGTGGAGAATCCTAGCTGTTCCCCAACGCGAAACTACACCTTTGTGGAATTCTGACTCTATTGTGATCCCGTTTGCTTTTTTAATTGGAATTATTTCGACCCATTTTGTAAATAGATCTACGAACACTAAAATGTATTGGTTTTTTCTCTTTTAGAACTTGGTAGCGGACCCATGATATCAGCTGCTACCATGCTCCATGGTTCTTCGATTATTCTTTTTCCCATCAATCCTATCTTATTTTGATTACTTGGTTTTACTCTTTCACAGATCTGGCAGCTTTTTACGTAATTGATTACGTCCGAATATATCCATGGCCAGAAGTAATGTTCGGAAATTTTCGCGTAAGTTTTCTCTGAGCCTAAATGTCCTGCCTGGGTTTCGTCGTGATTTTCCCGTAAAACTTGAGCGCTAAGTTTTTTAGGTACGAGTAATTTCCAGGCGTTTGAGTCTGGTAATAGAGTAAATTTGAGTGGGTCAGTTCTGTAAAAGTAGAGTTGCGAATCTCAGATTCGCCATTTTTCATGTTCTTCGGGTCTTTTTGTAACTTGTCTGATTTTGGTAGAGTACCACCCTGCTTAAAATCCCGGTTAGATAACACAAGAAACTGGATAGAAAACGGTTAGAAACCAATTCGGTTTTCACCCGGTTCTAACCTATTTCTTTCCGGTCTCAATTTAAATTTCTGGAACGTACCCGGATCCTAACAGGTCCCTATCCGGCAAATGGAACCAGAAATTCAATATTGGCAAAGATCAAGGTTCGTTTCTAACTGGTTCCTAACCGATTCCTACACGGCACTTGACACTATAAACTTTCTAACCGGTTCTAATTGGTTTCTATCCGGCAAATTAGAACCTGATATTAAATATTGGTAAACACCGAAATTCGTTTACCCGGTTTTTAACCGATTTCTACACGGCAATGAACACAGGAATCAGTCTAACCGGTCCTAACCGGTTTATATCCAAAAATTAAAACCTGATATCAAATGTTAGCAAAGACCAAAATTCATTTTTAACTGGCTCCTGACAGTTTCCTACACGGCACGCGACATAGGAAACATTCTGACCGGTCTTAACCGGTTTCTGTCCGACAAATGGAACCAAAATTAAATATTGGCAGAACAAAGTTTATTTCTAACTAGTTCCTAGCAGATTCCTACACAGTACTCGACACTGGAAACTTTGTGACTGGTCCAAACCGGTTTCTATCCGGCAAATTAGAACCTGATATTAAGTATTGGTAAACACCGAAATTCGTTTCTAACCGGTTCATAACCTATTCCTATACGGCACTCGAAGCAGGAATCTTTCTAACCGGTCCTAACCAGTTTCTATCCAAAAATTGGAACAGAAAATTAAATATTGACGAAGACCGAAATTCATTTCTAACTGGTTCCTAACCGATTCCTACACGGCACTCCACACAGGAACAGTGCTCCCAATTCGGCTCCCCAACTGCAATGCGCATGCGTTGCATCGGCAGTCTCATTGTCTGTATATAACGCGCTTTTTTTAAACTATCACATGCGTGAAGCAGTTTTTTATAATGAATCATCATTGTGGAAATAATAACGATTAATTTTCAGATCAAAAAATAGTCTTTTCGAGTGCAAGGTGAAATAATTATTTTATTGTACTCTTCAAAAATAAATGATTGATTTCAAATTTGAAGGAAGGAATGCCTTTTTTCACCAATGTGAATTTTAAATCATTCATAATATTTTTTTGTATTTTATGATTATTATATATTGTGAAAAATTGATTTGCATAGTTAATCATTTCAAATAAGAGCGCGATCAACATCCAATGAGTCTGCTGGTGCGACGCATGCGCAGGGCGGTTGGGGAGCCGAATTGGGAACACTGCACAGGAAACGTTCTCACCGGTCCTAACCGGTTTCTATCCGGCAAATTAGAACCTGATATTACATATTGGTAAACACCGAAATTGGTTTCTAACCTTTTTTTAACCTTTTTCTACACGGCACTTAACACAGGAATCATTCTAACCTGTCCTAACCGGTTTCTATCCAAAAATTGGAACCTGAAATGAAATGTTGGCAAAGACCGAAATTCATTTATAACTGGTTCCTAACAGATTCCTACACAGCACTCGACACTGGAAGCTTTCTAACTGGTTATAACCGGTTTCTATCCGGAAATTTGGAACCTTAAATTAAATATCCAGCCCGGCACTGGTCGTTTCTCACAAGCTGTAAGAATTTTCTTGATTAGTATATAAGGACCATTTCGACCGATACCCTCAGCGTGCGATATTCTGCGTTAGGGAAGTGCGTTGCGTGCATTATATAAATTATAGGTTATGCTATATAATTATGTTTGGGTCCGTTACAATAAGTTAAGAATGTGTCGCTCGTGTGTCCTCCGTCCGTCCTTCCGTCTTTCTGATATACAAATAAGTAAGCTAAATATAGAAGCCCCTCTATAAATCGGATTTTTTTTTCGTGTTGGAAACGACGGCGCGGTGATGTAGAAATTACAGAATTCTGCCGTGTTTTTGATTTGAGAGGGGTTTTGTGTCTCGTCTAAGAATTCTTCTTGAATTATATTTAATTCTCATAGAAGAAGTTCTGTAGAATTCACAAAAACATAGGTCTGTAATTATCACGGATTTTTGCTCATATCCGCCACATCGTAACTAAATCTATAATTCCTTAAGTACAATTTTTTTCGTGTATAAACCGGAGGTTAAAATCGGGTACGGGCCAGTTAAGACCGGATAAGAACCGGTTAGAAGTATTTTGTGGATCGAGTCACAAACCCGGTAGAAACCGGATACGAATACTACATGATGCCAGATAGAGTCCGGTTAGGTGTCGGTTATAACCCGGAGACAAAAACCGGTTTCGGCGCGGTTTGGACCGGATAAGAAGCGGATAGAAGTATTTTGTGGACCCAGTTAAAAACCGTATAGGAGTCGGTTACGAACATTACATGTTGCCGGATAGAGCCCGGTTAGGTGTCGGATATAAACTGGAGATAAAAATCAGGTACAAGCCGGTTAGGGCCGGATAAGAACCTGGTGGAAGTATTTTGTGGATCCAGTTACAAACCAGCTAGATACCAGATACGAATATTGTATATTGCCAGATAGAGCCTGGTTAGGTGTCGGTTATAACCCGGAGACAAAAATCGGTTACGGCGCGGTTTGGGCCGTTTACAACCCACCTCTAACCGGTTTCTAACCGCGTCCTACCCGACATTTTAAGCAGGGCAGTCATCTGTTTTCTCCTTAACGTCCGCTTTTGGTTTTTCTACGCTACAGGCTAACGCAAATGCTATATTTTTCGCTGGTTCCCCTGATCTCGAGAGGGCATCAGGGACTAAATTTTAACTACCTTTACGATATATGACTTCGTAGTCATATTCTAGTAATTCTAATGCCCATCTGGCTAATCGGCCAGTGGGATTTTTAAGGTTATGGAGCCACTTTAACGCTAAGTGTCCCGTGATTACTTTAAAGCTGTACCCTTCTAAATATGGCCTAAATTTTCGTATGGCCCAAACTACCGCCAGGCATTCTTTTTCGGATGCCGAGTAACGAGATTCTGCGCCGTTTACGCTTCTACTCGCGTAAGCGATCACGTAATTTACACCGTCGATTGTTTGCGTGAATACAGCTCTTAACCCCGTATTACTCGCGTCGGTTTCGAGTTGGAAGGGTTGTGTGAAACTTGGTCATGTTAAAATTGATGCTGAAGTTAGCAGATCTTTAATTTTTTGGAAAGCCTCGTCTTGTTCTAATCCCCAATCCCATGTTTTTTTTTTAAGTAGTCTGTTCATCGGTTCTATTGTTTCGGCAAAGTGTGGGATAAATTTTCTGTACCAACCTGCCATCCCTATTATGCGCTGTAATTGTTTAATACTTTTAGGGTTTAGGGAATTCTATAATTGGTTGAATTTTTTCGTCGTCTATTTGGAGTCCTTTGCCGTTAACTTTAAATCCTAAGTATTTGATTTCCGAGCAGCCGAACTCGCATTTGTCCGGGCTGATCGTTAAATTTGCATAATTTATTTTATCTAATACAATATTCAAATATTTTAAATGGTCTTCAAAATTTTGAGTCACAATCACGATGTCGTCTAAATAACAAAAAACGTTTGGTTTCAAGTCTGTAATAATAATTTTGTCCATAAGTCTCTGGAAAGTGGCTGGAGCATTGGTTAAACCAAATGGCATCCTTTTAAATTGGTACATGCCTTTTCCAGGGACTGTGAATGCTGTTATTGGTTTGGAGTTTTCTTCCAAAGGTATTTGTAAATAAGCTAACTTTAAATCAACTTTTGAGATGAATTTTGCTGCTCTTAGTGTTTCCAGTACTTCTGTCATCAGGGTCTTTTGATTCTTAGTTTGCCTAATGTATCTGAGTCTTGAGTGCTTGGGTCGTCGCTAGTGTCTTGGTTGGGGATGCTCTCTAGGGGTTGGAATTTGTTGCTCGTGGGGATGCTTATTAAGCTGGGGATGTCCTTCGTAGGATTGGTTACAGGAATTTTGGCGTTTTTGGTTTTTTGGGATTGGTTAGGATTGATAGGTAATGGGGGGATTTCGCTATCTTTTAACGTCTGGCTACTTTTGTTAAGCTCTCTAGTACTTTTGAGGTTAATGTTACCTCCGAATTTCGGTTTCCTATCTGAATTCCTATTTTCTTCTTTTTTAATTATTGATTTGTCCTTAATATTTTCATTTTTTCTTTGCTTAGTTTCTTTTGCTTTGACGCCAGGTTTAGGTTCGGTTTTGTTCGCAGTTATTGGGAGGGGTAATGAATGTGGGTTTGCTTCCATTGTATAGCAGGTGGAGGGACTCCCTGGTAACCACCAGGTTTCCGAGTCATAATTTAAGATCATCCGTAGGGCGTTTAGCACGTCCGTGCCTAAAATGCCTACGGAGTTTAATTTTGGGACTAACCTGAACATAACATGTTTTGTGTGTTTACCGACTGTAATTGGGATTACTACTTGCCCAATTATGTCGACCGTTTCGCCGTTCGCGACAATGAATTTACGCCTGACAGTTTAAAAATTGAAAATTTGGAATTCTGGATTTTTTCCAGCAGTTCCTTGCCAGCCTGCGAATGTGTGGCACCAGTATCTACTAAAATTCGAAATAAACTACCTTCGAATTTTGTCATCAGATGAGAACTTGTTTCCGTTATTTGATCTTTATCCGAATTTAAGATTTCCCGCGTTCCGGTGCTAGGTTGTAGTATTTTTGGCCCTAGTACCCGCCCTTCCAGTTTCCCTTGTTATAAGCATGATAAAGACATTCTCTTTTAAAATGGCCCATTAAACCACAATAATAACAATTTGAATTATTTGTGTTCTCATTCATTTTTGTATTTGAGTCCTGTTTCTTGTCTGAGTTAGAACTTGTCCTGTCTTGTGAGTCTTAGTTATCATTATTACTCGATTTTTGATTTTTGTTACTGTAATTCGGTTTTTGGAAGTTTTGTTTACCGTTATTATTTTTTTAATTATTTTAAGCTTTCTCTGTTGGGAATTCGATCATTGGATTGTTTTGACCTTGATTTTGCCCTAATGACATTTTGGTTTCCGGTTTGGTTATCCTTTTGACCATTCCCCCCCACCCCCTTGAATCTTCTTTATTATTCTCGACATTATTTGTATCCCCGTTACTGTTATGACGTTTTTGTTCGTTTTTATCCTCGATTTCAGGTTCTGTTATTTGTAGTGCTTGCCCTCGAATTTTGGATTTGGCTAGCTCAGTTTCCCATTCTTTTCCCAAGTCTTCTAATTCCTCGAAAGTTTCGAAGTCGTTACGTTTAATGTACATTTTGTACTCTATTCTTAGGTTTTCGTAAGTTCTGCACAATTCCCATTCCAGGCTTTTTCTAGGGTAAAGTTTCTTAATGAGTTTTCTAATTTCTGTCAAGTACGAGTGGATGTCTTGGGTCTGTTTTTGGTTGCAGAATTTTATTTTTTGTTTAATTTCTTCTGAAAATCGTTCGTCAATATAAGCATTTTTGAAATCTTCGTAAAAGTCTGATAATGATCTCCAAGAAGGTTTATTTATGTAACACCAGTCTTTTGCGTCCTTTACAAGTAGTGCGTCTAGGTTTTCCAAAATATCGCGATCGTTTATTCTATATCCACGTTTAAATCTTTTAAGTTGCATTAGGAAATGTGCGGAACTGTCTTCTTTGTTATTTTTTAATTTGATGGGCCAATCAGTCATTATCTGAAAGGGGGTTTGAATCATTCCGAACGGAAAATAAGTTGCTGGAATTGTTTCGTTATTTAAATTATTATCGGACCTATTGCTTGATGTTGAGTGTCTACGTCGCCTGTTTTGTTTTGAATCTGTTCTGTCCTCTAATGGTTCGCTGTCGTCTGTATATTGTAATCTTAAATTGTTTGCCCTTTTTCTGTCCCTAGTTTCAATAATATTATGAGAAAAACGACTAGGCTCTTGTGAGTTTTCCTTTAAATCGAATTTTACTGAATGTCTGTTACGTAATTCGCTTTTATTTTTCCTGTAAATGGGTTCTATCTTTTCTCTTTAGTTTTCAAAAGAACTATGAGCTGACGGGTTTAATCTAAGTTTTAAATTATTTGCCCTTTCTTCCCCTTCCCTTTGTTGGTTCATAAATTCATGAAACTCTACGCTTTCTAAAAGTTCACCTGTTTCTAAGATGAACTGTGTATTGTTTTCCAAAAAGGAATCGCAGTCAAAAGTTTCGTTGTTGGTTTGGGGACGATTTTCTGATCTATTTCTATTTTTTAGGTGAACGGTGTCGTTTGTTCCCTTTCTTATGTTATTCCTTTCTACGGACGCTCCTAGTGGTAAGCTCCTGTGGGTAAGTTTTCATGACCCCAATAATATGTATTATTAATGGGGTCAAATCTTGTATTTGGAGTTTGAATTAGGTCACTGAGTGAGAGTTGGTTATTTTGAGTTGAGTTGGTTCAGTATATGTTGATTGAGTCAGTCTGTCTCTGTCTAACCTATTGCTTTTTATTGGTGTTTCTATATTTTTTCTGACGAAACCTCTACCGCGACCTATCGCCCTATTAATTACTTTTGGAACGGTGCCTGTATTTTGGATTGTAGTTAGGACCTCATTTTCAATAGTAGGTCTTGTTGTGACGTTGTGTAATTTTATGTTATGGGTTGGAAGTGCAGCGGCACCTTCCAAATCTAGGTTATCAGGATCGTTTTCCATGACTGTAGGTTTCGGCATTGTGATTTTAATATTCCCTGATCTCGATTTCATTTATTTTAAAATTGAGTTAGGATTTGTACGGAAAGAACACCCTATATATTCGTTCGATGTAGGTTTCTAGTTTAAAATCCAATTTCGTTCGAGGAATTTTAATGAAAGTGTTAATTGGTCATTTAATGGTTAGAGAGTTCGAAAATATGTTTATTTTCGTCGTAGAACCCTCTGTTTAGGAGATACGACGCGTGACCTTGCGTTTAACTCGCGAGGGTACGTGTTGGACGTGGGGACTCGTTAACGCGGTTGAACGTTTCGCCAGGTCGGGCAATTTTTAAACGCATATCCGTTCAAATATCAAATTTCATATACACATAGAATGTCATGAGCACATATAGATAAATCATTGAACATATATATCAGGATATTGGCACATATACATCATTTTCATAAAAATATATAGAATCATATTTTTGTGCTATAAACAATTCCAGGTAATTCGTACTATAGGATTTTTTGCGTAGATTACGAATCCAGTGACAAAAATGCTCTATCACGTCGAGTTTTTAAGTATGTTATATGACCAGAACTAATAAATAATGTCAATAATAATAACCTGAAATTGTACTTCGTAAATCTGTAAAATTGGGTTAAAAAATCAATAGTTTGGTCCACATGTGAAAGACAGTGTATGACTGACTGAGGATATAATTAATACTCCCCTCGTCTCTGTATATGGAACCCAGACTGTGAATCACGACGGCCGAGCTTCCCTGCTCATGGACGAAAACGGATACTCGGCGGGATTATTACGGTCTTAGGGTGAACAACTCGTCCTATC
>CAKNYM010050836.1:174993-194699 GCA_932195095.1 Andricus curvator | reverse complement strand
GTTTTGTGAAGAGCGGCGAGTCGTGAAACATTGGCGCCACCTCTGCGACGCCCTGTCTGCTCGTTGCCTGTTATTATTTTGCATATAAAAACTCGTGACATGTCATAACTTTATCGTCTATTTGCCGTATTTTATTCATTTACGGATAAATGTGTTATAAAAATGGGGGGCATCGATGTATAGCACTGAACTCTCGATCAGAGTACGACTCAAAAAGGAAGTTTTAGCTCCGGATGGAACGGTTATAGCGGTAAGTATTACGATTTGTTTACACCGGTGTCCTTTAACCTAAAATAATCGAATGGCTCTGACGGTTTCATGACTACATTCATTTTTAAATTTTGATATATTCTTCTTGTTGCTAAACTTTTAGATTATTGTGATAGTGTGTAAAATTATAGTTAAAAATATTTTTTTTTTATTTTAAAAATATTTAATGACCCTTACTATCTTTAAGAAAAATGTAAAAGTAACATTAATGACAGTTTTGAATTATCGCTGATTTTCGACATTCATGTACAATTACATTAATTTATTAATAAATTCAAGTATTTAAGTAAATTATAATTGTAACATAATGATTTTCTCGAAGTCAGAATAGTACAAGAAACCTAAATTAAAAGGAGGATAATTTTGCCAAAAAGAAAGTCGCGAAATTTTGTAAGACGTAGTTTTGCTCAATTGTATATAATAAATTATTATGCTTTGTCTACATAATAATTGCTATACTTTTATTGTAGTATATTTGTAAATAATTAAATAATTATATTTATTTAAATAAATTAACCTGGCATTTATTACTCCTATATACCCTCCTACTGTCTTTACTCCATACTTAATTTATATCTCCATCTTTTAATTCAATTTAAATTAAATTAAATTTGCTAAAAACACTAATTTATTTTCGAAAATGGAGGAAAAATTTTAACTTTGTTCAAAAATGGTTATTACCAGATGAAAAATCATGAAAAAGTCATGCAAAAGGAAAAAGTTGTATACGTTTGAAGAAGGGGCTTCCCATAAAAAGTAAAAAAGTTACCCCCCCCCCCCTACTTCAGCAAATATCTATCAAAATCAAACAAATTTTCTTTTAAGAAGTGCCATATCATAGGACTCAAATCAGCCAAACTTTGAGCCCGATTGGACGACTTCGTCTTTTAGGGTGGGTACACTTCAGACATTACGTCCCATATAAGAAAAATAATAATAATAATTACGGTAATAATTGTCGTTCAAAATTGGTAGAGAGGACTTTCCAACCTCAAAGTAAGGACTGCTACCAACTTTAAAGCATTCAATTTTAAACAAAAACTACAAATTATTTTCGAGGTATCGTTAGGCTCTATCAGGTGTATGCCACGACCCATTCTGTGGTTAGAAAAACGTGTGCTATAGTTTGTCCACAGCGGCGCAACGCTGAACTAACGGCGCGTCGATGGTCACTCGATTAGATTAAAATAGTTTAAAGGGCATTTCCACAGAATGTATTCGTATCGCATAATATTGATTTATTTTTTGAAGTTTTATGAATAAACTGTTAATAAAAATAGGCGGTAGTTACTGCATACTACCCAATTGCACTAGTGAGTATAAAGCAAAACAATCAAACAAGGAACTTGACTTTGACAAGGACTTTGACGATTGTGAAGATATGTCAAGATTTTAATTCGAAATATTCCAATTTGCAGAAATTTCGAACGTTAATAATCAAAATTACATAATTTTTAATTGTTAAACTTAAAATTTTGATAATTATTAATTGTAAATTTTGAAAACTGAAAACTTTTCAATTTTAAATATTTACAATTCGAAGTTCTACAGTTTTGACGAGTTACAATTGAAAACTCTTCAATTTTGAAAGATTATAATAACAAATTATTCAAATTTCAAGATTTACATTTTGAAGGTATATTACCTTTAAACGCTTTTTTCTTGGAATAGTTCAATTTTAAATATTTACTATTGAGAAGTCCTCAAGTTTAAAGACGTATAAATAAAAATTCTTAAATTATGGTGATTTTTAGGGACCACTGAAAAATCCGGAAAAATAAAATTGCTGACACTGTGAAATTCCCGAAGGGGAAAATTCCCAAATAATAAAATTCCTAAACAATAAAATGTCCACATAATAAAATTCCCAGATTGGAAAATTCCCGAATTATAAAATATCGGAACTAATTAGGCAATTTTCTGTCGGGAATTTTATCATTCGAGAATTTTCAAATTTGGTAATATTATAAACTTTCGGGAATTTTATTATTCATGAATTTTCCAATTCGGTAATATTATAAACTGTTCAGGAATTATATCCTTCCGGAATTTTAATATATGTGAATTTTATAATTCGGAAATTTTATTATTCTGAAATTTTAGTCCAGAATTTTCCAATTCGGGAATTTCACATTATCTGGAATTTTAATTTTGGGGGTTTTTCAGTCGTCCCGATTTTTATAGTCAAAGGACAAATTTTCAAATCTAAATTTTCCAAAATGAAGAAATTTCAAATATAAAGCTTAAACAGTACAGAATTAATAATTGTAATACTTAAAGCTTGCATAATTTTTAATTGTAAATTTAGAAAATTAGAAACTCCTAAATTTTAACGATTTACAATCTAAAGTTCTACATTTTTGAAAATTTACAATTGAAAATTCTTCAAATTTTACGATTTGCTGTTTAAAATTTTTCAATTTCAAATAAGTATAAAAAAAATTCTTAAATTTCGCTGATTTTGTAAGACATAGAGTCACTTGCCTAATAAAATTTATTTGTAATTATTGCGGCAAATTTGTAACGTTTTATTTCAACATATATAGTCATTTTTATACAATTTAACCTGATTTTTTTTATTTCTCATAGTAAACCATAAAAAATAATTCCTACAAAATCTATACAGTACCCAAAAACTTGGCGGAAAAATTATATATAAGTTTATACATAGTTTGAAATTAGTGGTGCCGTTCGATACGATACGTTCTCGTGATCGTGTCGAGATCGCGTCGGTTTTCTCTCGGGTCGGGATCGGGTTTTCGATACCCGTGATCGGTTTTCTCTCGGCTTGACTTTGGCTTGGAATGCGATATATCGACTCGGGATCGAGTCGCGTTTTCGATCCTCCTTCGCCAGATGTGGGTCTGTGACGTAGCCGTCCACAGAGGGTTGAATTGAAAAACGAGGTTCAAATTTTAAAAGGACATTTAGAACGCAATAATGCACCGATTTAAGATCATTTTTGTTGTTGTACAATTCAGGACCAAATTTCATAGAAAGCGTTGTGAGTGTATATTTAATTTTTTTGTTTATTTAATTTTTATGTTAATGCAAACAGCAAAAAGTGTTTTTTTTTTTTTGCATTTCATGTTTTATATCCTAGAC
Organism: Andricus curvator; assembly: GCA_932195095.1. NCBI lineage: Eukaryota > Metazoa > Arthropoda > Insecta > Hymenoptera > Cynipidae > Andricus > Andricus curvator. The sequence continues at coordinate 191,324 of CAKNYM010050836.1, read as the reverse complement.
ACAATTTTTCTTATACTTCAAGTCACTTGGGTTCAATGCACAGCGGTATAAGAAAGAAGGAAAAAATTGTTACCTTATAAAGCTCATTTTTAAAAGCAAATTTTATTAACAAATAATCGACATGAAGAACTTTTTGTTTTCAAAGTATATTCTTGCTCTAAAATTGCTTGCTTTTATTGTTTGGATGATATGTGGCCACCAAAATTCAAGAATGAATGTTATTGACCAATTCTATAAACAAATTCTATAAACAAATGTACATCGCAGACATTAATAGGCAGAACCCAATGCTTTTTTTGTACTCTTGTTGTAATGACATTACTAATGATGTTTTCTGGAAGAAATTTACCATCCGTTGATATTTGTTTATTTGATAAACAAAATATATAAACAAATGCACATTTTAGGCGTTTTTAAGCGAAACGAAATCAATTTTTCTTCTAATCTTGTTGCAATTATAGTGCCAATGATATTTTATAAAAAAATGTTGCCATGCATTGATATTTGTTCATTTTATGAACAAATTATATAAACAAATGCACATTGTAGACGTTTTCAAGCACCAAAATGTTTTTCTAAGAATTTTTTTTTCCAAACATTATTTTTTTCATACAATTTTTTTGCAAACAAATTTTTTTTCGAAACATTTTTATTCAAAATTTTTTTTTTCAACACATTTTTTTCAACATTTTTTTTTCAACGAATTTTTTTTCAACAAACTTTTTTGACAAATTTTCCCACAACAAATTATTTTGTTCAATAATTTTTTTTTCCAACCCTTATTTTTCTATCAAAATGTTTTTCAACCAAAATTTTTATTCAACAAATTTTTTTCACAAAGTTGGAAAATATTTTGTATGTGTTGAAAATTCATCTTCTTGGTGGAGAATCGAGAGAAAATAATAATCATCAAATAATTATTCTCCCGAAAATAATTCTTATAAGTAATATGAATATTGATACTTTCATTTAAAAAGCTTGAAAATTCATCGTTTTGATTGAAATTGAACTAATTATATATTTTTGGGAAAATAAATTGATTTGTAAAAAATTGAACTATTTCGTCGAAAAATCGTTGGTTTTAGGTGGAAATTTATTTCATAACTGTAAATATAAGCAGTCAACTTGGAGATTCATCATTTTAGCTAAAAAACAATCTCTTCATTTGAAAATCCAACTAAAAATTGCTTCTTTCGTTGCAAATTTAACTGCATTATTGAAAACACGTTTTTATTGTTTGGGCATTAATTTTTTCCATAGAAAATTTATCCATTCGAATTATGGATGACGCTTTATCTTATTCAGTTGAAAATTGAACTACATCATTGCTTGAAAATTTATTTTGATGTTTGAAAATTGAAGCTATTCTCGCGACGATTAGTATTTTTGGTTAAATATTAATTTTTCTAACAGAAAACAGAACATTTTGATTTTCGAGTGAAAATTCGTTAAGAATTTCACTAGAGTGTTGAAAATTCATGTGTTTGTTCAAAATTTGTCTTTTTGGTGTAAAATTAAGTGTCTTAATTAAACATTAAACTTCTTGGTTGACAGTTGAGACGCATTGTTGTAAATTCATGTTATTGTTTACAAATGAACATTCATCAATTTATTTGAAAAGTAATTTTTTTACTTGAACATTCAAGTATTTTTTTTAAAGTTCGTTTTTTTGAAGTGATTTTTTTTTTAATTGAAAATGTGATTCTCTCATTTTTGGTAGAAAATTTATATTTTCAATTTGAAAATTTACCTCTTTGTCTAAAAATTCATGTACTTTGTGAAAAATTAGTCTTTTTTGCAGAAAATTTAACGTCTTGGTTGACAATTCAACTACTTGATTGAAATTTGAACTACATGGTTAAAATTTCATTTTATTGTTTAAGGATGTAACTATTTTGTTGAAAACTCTTTTTTTAAGTTATAAAATAATTTTCTGAAGTAACAATTCAAGCATTCCAGCTTTTAATGAAACTTCAACTATTTACGTTTTTATTAAGAATTTATCGTACATATTTGGTTTGAAAATTGAACTGTTCGAATGAAAGTTTAACTGAATTGTTAAAAATTCATATCATTTGTGGAAAATTTTACTATATTGTTAAAAAACCTTGTATAAATAGAACATTTCAAAAATTTCTGCTCAAGAAATATGAATCCACGTCATAATTTGTGATCCTCCAAATTGAAAAATGAATTAATAAATTTGTTAATCATATCATTTGAAGAAATCTTAAGTGAAAAACATTACAAATTGAACAATTAAAAAAAATTTTAACCAGAGACTTGTTTCATTGGACGTCAAATAATTTATATTTGAAACCTTTTTTAAATAATAATTCTTCTATTATTATTTATGAATTAAAGTACAAAACTCTTTTTGACGAATTAAGAATTTAAGAAGAAAAAAATTACAATTGTAGAGTTGAAAATTTAAATGTAGGATGCAGCACTCTGAAATCTTCAGTTCATGATTTAATCGAATGCATTCTATTTAAAACAATTCAGCTGAAAATTGTTCACTTTTCGAAATCTGCTTTATATTTGCTCCTTTTCAATAAACAGTCCAATATTGCCAAATATTAAAAAAAGGTTATTATTTATTTAAAAATAATTTAAAATTAAATGAAGGTTGAAATAGGTTCTATAGTTGCATTTAGATGTTTCAAATTATTTACTACTAAGCCAAAGTACAACTCTTCCACTATGGGGAAAATAATTTTCAGCATTTTCACTCCAGCCATAACCGGTTTAACCAGGCAGTGGAGGAGTCAGGGGGGACCGAGTGACGTCAATCCATTGTCAAATTTCCCTCTCCGCTCAGTTCAACTGAGAAGTGCACATCTGTCGAAGGAGTATCGAAAACCCGACCCGATCCCGAGTCGATATATCGACTTCCAGAGCCAAAGTCGAGTCGAGCCAAAACCGACTCGATCTAAACCCGATACTGGAGACTAGGATCGAGTCGGAATCGCGTCGAGATCGGGAAATATCGCTCGAGGGCATCACTATTTGAAATATATATAATTTTTATTTGTTTTATAGAAAAAAGGTATAAAACAAATGGAAATTATATATAATATCAACCTCGTCCCTTGCCTCCAAGTTTCTCTATTTTCAAAATTAATTTTTCCATGCAGAAATCGAGTAAAAAATTTAACAATTATTTTTGTCCAGAATAAATCAACCAGTTTCTGATTTTTTATTCTTCGAATATAAAAAATTTTGAGGCGAGAAACGAGGTCGATAGGAGTTAGAATGATTTAGAAATCAATTTTTAAATATCGAAATTTTTCTCCCTAAAAAGATAACCTTATATTCAATATCAAGTAACAAATATACCTGGCAAACTCACTGAGCTTACTAGGATAGGGCTTGTCCGAAGATTTAAAGAATTTAGATTGTAAATCAGTTTTGAGAAATTTTGAAAACAGTCAGAAATTTATAAAAAATAAAAAAATTATTGTGCTTTTCAGTGTTTCCAAGTAAAATGTATCGAGTGACGATCTCAGCGCCACTATTTGCCTTTCCCGCCGCAGGCACGAATTTTGCGTGTGGCGTGACATACCCCTGGGCTCTATTAAATCGTAAAAAGAGCGCTTTGAAAAAAGCAACCATCTCCGATAAAACCCTTGTCAAAGGAACGGCGAGTCCCAAAAAACGCCGACATTAACTCAGGAAGAGTTGCATAACATTTTTATTTTTTTCATTTAAATAAAAAACAAGAAATTACTTCAAATATATTAACTTAGCTCTGTTAAATCGTGAAAGGAGCACTTAAAAAAGCAACCATCCGCAAGAAACAAAAAAAACAAGGAAGTACTTTAGAGCTATTACTTAGTTCTATCAAACTGTAAAAGGAACATTCTGAAAGATGGCAACCATTTCCTAAGAAGACCCTTGTCAAAGGCACGGAGCGTTCCCAAAACCGAAAATATTGATACACGAAGAATTACAACTTTTTCTCTTTAACTGAAAAAAAGAAACAAGAAAGTAATTTCTAACTATATCTTAACTCTATTGAATCTTGAGAAGAACAGGCGAAAACAAGTAATTACTCTTTCTTTTAAATTACCAAACATGGATTTTAGTATAGCCTTGTCATTGGTGAAGAAGTGAGAATCAAGAGAATAGCTAACTATTCTCTTCTCTGTACCAATGAGGTGTTCCTCTTCTAACCATTCACGACTGCGTTGGAACACATGCGCAATAGAGCTGGTATAGAGCTGGTAACGCTAGAGCGATCAGCGATCAGCATCTACATACTAACTTTTTAATGTAGGAATACTTGAACCTATGTTCTATTTAATAATATCTGTATCAATTCAGATGATGAAGGAAAATCCGAAATTGAAAAACCACAAATTCCCAAAGTTTCCAAAAAAATTGTTTCTAACGATTATAATCGTGAATGTTTAACAGAAATTGTTACTGATTATCACTCTCACAATAATTCAAAGTACAGGGTGGGGCAGAATGGAGTCCCTGATTTGAAAGGTGAATTGTAAATGAACGCTTCAAGATACATAAAAAAGGTTTGTATTGCTCAAAAGTACATATAATACCGTTTTTTTCATGATGTTTTGAAAATGATATCGTCCAAGTGGTGACCTTGTCGAGCAATACACATATGGAGCCTTTCAAAGAAGTTTTCGGCCACTCTTTCCAGCATATCTTGCGGAATTCCAGCGATGACGTCCTCAATCGCCTCCTTCAGAGCTTCAAGGGTTCGAGGTCGAACCTTGTATACCTCAGCTTTGACGTATCCCCATAGAAAAAAATCACACGGAGTCAAATCAGGGGAGCGAGGAGGCCATGGAACATCCCCCCGCAAAGAGATCAGGCGACCGGGAAAGAGCTCTTGCAAAATTTCGCGTGAACGACGGGCAGTTTGGGCCGTGACTCCATCTTGTTGAAATCAGAAGGCTTCTGTCTCGTGTTCCTCACCATACTCTTCCATGTTGGGGCGAAAAAAGTTCTCCAGCATGTCACAATAGCGAGCCGAAGCCACGGTAACAGTTGATCCTCCGGATTCAAAAAAATAAGGCCCAATAATGCCTATAGGGGACACAGCGCACCAAACTGTTACTTTGGGGCTGTGAAGAGGTCTTTGATTCAGTTTACGAGGGTTTTCAGATGCCCGGTAACGAAAATTTTGTTTGTTTACTGTACCACAAAGATGAAAATGCGCTTCGTCGCTAGAAATGCCCTCTGCGTCGCCCCCACGCTTTCCCCGTTTTTAAATAACGGCTCCACAACAAAACCCCGTTGCTCACCCGACCACGGCATGGTGACATCTGAAAACGGTACTGTTCCCCCGACCTAATGTTACCTGCCCGACTCCTCTATTCGGTCTGAGGGCCCTTCAGGGATTTTTTGAAACTAGGGAGTCCATTCTGCCCCACCCTGTATTTCCAGAGAAGAACAAACTTTTAAAAATAAAAATTACTGTACAGAATTCCTCAAAATAAAACAAGAATCTAACGATCAAATTTGGACAACCACCACAAAATGCTCCTATTGCAATTCCCATAATTCTATATATTAACTTGAGTATTGGACGTTAAACGGGATTTTGAATTTGATTTTAATCTAATTTAAAATTCTTAAATTTCAATAAAAATTACAATATTTTTTAATACAAAAATCGTAATACTTGAAATTAAATAATAACAATGGTTTATTGTCAATTTTACATAGAAGCAGTTACTGCAAACCTCTCTCGCAAAAATTTAAAGCAGTTTTAGTGCAAAAAAAAATATTTTCCAGGCCAAAATTTTATATTTACTTATTTTATTTATTTAGAAAATCAAAAATTGTTGCACTTTAACAAATATAATCAAACATATATCATTTTTTTGAATATCTACATCAATTGAGATGAAAAAGGAAAACCCAAAATAGAAAAAACCGTTTGTTAAAGAGTAAATAATGATTTTGTGAAAAAATTCGATTTTCTCATACTTTGAGTAAACATATAATAAATAAACAGATGAAAATGCAAAAATCTCTGACCAAGGTGCTCCTTGAAATTTAGCGCACTTTAATTTAAAACAAAATAATTATAAATCGGGGCAAAACTGAAGGCTGTACACTTTTTTGAACGAAAAAAATGTGTTTCCTCCCACTGTGCGGTGAATCTGGCTATACTTTAGTGTGCTGCAAATATTACTTATTACTGCAAATATTAACAGATTTTCATGAATCTTTTTTTAAATTATATGAATAAACTAATTCTGTAAATTAAAATTGAATCCCGCCATGCTTTTATAATTTCAGCTTTTTTAACCGGCCTGCATCTCATAACAATATGGCAATATGGCCGATCGCTTGTCTGGTCGTGAAATTTCGTGTCTCTCGTAAAGTCTTCTAGTACTTGCATCGAGTGATCAAACCAGTGAGCTTTTCTTTTTAAATGCTCTTAGAAGCTAAAAGATCACAGTTTTAATTAAATACGGCAGCCTGCATAGCGGTGAAACGGTTTATATTGTGTATAAAGTGGATTTTTAGCTGGAAAGTGATGGAACAGTGGTATTTGTAGGCAGTGATTGGATACAGTTTGTACTACACGTCCTGGGTGTTAGGGCTGCCATAAAGTATAGTAAGTGTGTTTGTATCCATCAGATTCGGTTAAATGTAATGGCTGCAATGCGCTGGAAAGCTAAAAAAAACGGATGCAAGACATTATGCCAGATGATGTGGCTCACGTTCGACGTCGCCTCTCGGTGACAGAAGTGAGATACAAGACAAAACTACAGGGTCGCAGGATTCCATCCAGTCACAAAGCAGCTCTAACACTGATACGCCTGCTTTGACTATGTCATTGCCAGCACAAAGCACTGGACCGTTCACTATCGATCTATTCAGGCAAATCTTGCGCGAAGAAATTAAGGATTCAGAAGGCAGTCACAAACCGAATTAAAGGTTTAGAAGCATCGGTAACTGAAGTCAAAGAAGACCTGGCTTGTTTCAACAACAGACTAGTAACGGTGGAAGGAGAAGTAGCGAAGCTCAGAGACCTGGCAAAGAGAACCGCATTGAAAGTTACTACTCTGGAAAAGGCTACAAATGCAGGAGACAAAGTACTAAGTGAGTGGGAAGATCGCTTTCGTAGAAAGTATAATGTTATTATATTTAACCTGAGGCCCTTAACAATGATGGGAGACCAGATCCTCAATTGGATAAACAATCGGTTGAGCATCTTCATGATTTAGTAATGCCAAACACTGTAAACACAAATTCGATAAAGACTTATCGTTTGGGTAAATTCTCACAGACTCTCGTAAAACCAAAGCGCATCAGGATTGTATGCCAGTCAATCGATCTAGCGACATCGATTCTTCAATCAGCGAGGCTTGCAGTGAGGACCCTACAATTAGATCCATCTCTCAAGGCAGTCACAACAGCACAGGACAAAACAGTACTTCAGCAGGAAGAATTCCTCGAAGTGAAAAAGGAGTTGGCAAGCAGACTAAAAGCAGGGGAGAAAGACTTGGCAATTCGTCATCGAAATGGGATGCCTCATCTCGTGAAGGTAACTCAGCAGCAGCATGACTCATAAGGAGCAGTCGTCGTTCTGAAGCCCTTCGAATTTTCTACCAAAATGTAAGGGGATTAAACACGAAAATACATCATATAAAATGCTTCGCGGATATTGGTATGTACGATGTTATAGCACTTACAGAGACATGGTTATCTGCAGACATACAGTCTGATGAGCTTTTTAGTGCTAAGAACTTTTCTGTATATAAGCATGATAGACTTCATGAAAGGGGCCGTGGTGCACTATTAGCTGTTCGTTCAAATATAGATTCAGTACAAGTAGAATTCTCATTAAATGCTGCTGGTTGTGTGGATATAGACTTTATTGCCGTTAATCTGACGGGTAAAAATTGGACATGTGTCTTGCTTCTACTTTATATCCCACCCGGTATTAACTTAGATACTATTAGATCCTTTGTGGAAATAATTCAGGAGGTACCGACATTTTTAAACTCCAAATTAGTGATAATTGGTGATTTTAATTCACCTGAGGTTTTGAATCATTCGAAAAACAATATTTATGATACCAGATCTGAAATTTATAACTCTCTTGCGTCTTTCTATGATCTACAGCAAACAAATAAAATAGTAAATCAGAACTGTGTCTGTCTTGATTTAGTTTTTGCGAATTGCGATTGTGAAGTGGAGGTGCCGTGCAATCCAATTGTTCCGGAGGATATTCTCCACCCGGCACTAAAAATAGGTATAAAAGTTCACTGCATAATTCCACGAAAGGGCAACGAAATTCCTAAAAATTGTAATAGTATCTCACGTTTTAACTTCAAACTGGGTAACTACTCAGGTTTATATGTAGATCTAAACAATCAGAACTGGTCTTTTTTAGAATTGTGTAAAACTGATGTTGATGAAGCCTGTGATGTCTTCTGCAATACATTTTTAGCATTAATGGATAAAAATATTCCACGCTTCTCAAGTAAAACTAGTAGTAGAGTCTACCCTCCCTGGTTTTCAGGAGATATAATTCGTGATATCAGATTGAAACATAAATATTGGGGAAAAAATCGGGATTATCCCTCTGAGTTCTATCATGAACAGTATTGCATACTCAAAATGAGCATTAATCAACGAATCAGGCAGGCGCTGATTGATTATGAACGAAGTAAGGAGGCGGAGCTCAGATTTAATCCGTCGTCATTCTGGAATTATATTAACAAAGCAAAAGGAGTTACTAGACTTCCTAAAATAATGTATTATAATGGGACTGCATTAACGAATTTTTTGGATATTGTAAAGGCATTTGCTACTCGATTTAATAATGTATATATATCACCGAATAATCAGATCCAATCCGAATCAAAGTTTGGAAGCCAGTATTTAGGTAGGGATAACTACAGATTAACAATTGATCAGGTTACCGAAGCAATGAAAGCTCTACCTTTAAAGAGAACAGCGGGAACTGATCTTGTGCCTGGCTTCATATTAAAAGATTGTCGTGCAGTATTACCAAAACCTTTATGTCACATTTTTAATTTATCTATTGAAACTGGGATGTTTCCGCAGTTATGGAAAACGGACAAGGTTGTTCCTGTTTTAAAAAGTGGTGATAAAGCTGACATTTTAAATTATCGACCAGTTGCAGTTATCTCTAACTTCGCGAAGATCTTCGAGAAATCTGTACTGCCTCAAATTCCTTACGCTCTTACTCCTTCACTCTCTAGCTCGCAGCACGGATTTACAGCAAAAAGATCTACCGTCACTAATTTGATGTGTCTAACACAATTTGTAAGCGAAGCTTTAAAATGTGGGCATCAGGTAGATGTCATCTACACGGATTTCTCGAAGGCCTTTGATAAAGTGGATCTTACTATACTAATGCAGAAACTAGACGGTTTGTGCCTGGCTCCGAGTCTTTGCAGGCTTCTGCGTTCTTATCTCCAAAATCGAGATAATTATGTGCAGTATGAGGGCGACACATCAGATGCTTTTCACCCAACCTCCGGAGTCCCACAGGGGTCGGTTCTAGGTCCTCCTCTCTTCATCATATACGTGAACGATGTTTCTGATTCAATGCAGTCCTTTATTCTGATTTTTGCAGATGACAAAAATTTTCAGAATGATTAATGTTGAAAGGGACTGTAAACTGCTGCAGGATGATGTAGACAGATTAAATTTATGGTGCATCAAAAATAAACTTCCGCTTAATGCTTCCAAATGCAGTGTTATATCCTTTTCGAGAAGCTCTAATATTGTCAGCTTTGACTACCGCATAGAAGGAACGTATTTGAAGAGGGCGATTTCGGTCCATGACCTGGGAATAATATTCGAGAGTAATTTATCATTTAAAATTTATATAAGTAATGTCGTGGCCTCGGCAAATCGGGTACTAGGCTGGGTTATAAGAACGTCGAGGCAGTTTAAAGATCCGGAAACAATCACTCTGTTGTATAATTGTTTTGTTAGATCTAAGCTGGAATATGCGTCAATTATATGGACTCCGAAATATAAAAAAGATTTGATGTTGCTTGAGAAGATTCAGAAACGCTTTCTAAAATATCTTGTATTTCGGGAAGAGAGGACGTATCCGCCAAGAGGCTCTGATTACATTCAATTGTGTACCAGGCTTCCAATTTTAACATTTATCAGAACGTCGAACAGTGGCAGGGGCAAATTTTCTCTATAACTTACTAAACTCTCTAATAGACTGTAGCGACATTTTGCAGTGTATTAACCTAAAAGTACCACGAATCTCTGCTAGGCAGTATAAGCTTTCGAACTCTGTATGCGGAATACAATCGCCCGTTGAATCTATCTGTCATAATATTAACCTACTATACATAAGTGAAGATCAAAAAATAGATGTTTTTTCAATGTCGCGCTCAGACTTCATTGTAGCTACTAATGAATTTATAATAAGATCTCGGCAACTTGCAAATGCATAATATACAGATTACTGATACCGAAGATTAAGACATATGTTAAGTTACATATTATTATGTAAAACTGTATATACTGTATAGAGCCTGAAATTGGCCTATGGCTGTGGGCTAGGATTTCACCAAATAAAAAAAAATAAATAAAAAAAAAATAACAATGAAAGGGTCATTCGTTATGGGTAATTCGACGCGCTCCGGGGTGTCTGCCTCGTGAGTTTGACGAGGGTAGATTGCCATGCCGCGAAAATGCACATACAGCTAATACTGAGCTTCACTGCGATCTGATGCTATTGTTATTTTCTTTTTGTTTATAACATCAAATATAAACATTGTTTCAAAAAACCGACTCTTGTTAGCAAAACAGACAAATATTTTTATGTGGCATGCAAAATATCAGACAAAAATATTCACCGGTGCGGCTGAAAAATGGAAGCCTGTTTTCTAATTCTGATAAATCCCCTTAAGTGTGGCAATCTAGTGCATTTGGCCTCTGTTTATTTCGGAATCTCGAAAAAATCTGTTGAAAAACTTAAAAAGGGTCAAATGGACTATGTATGCAAGGTATGTTCTCCATTGTCCACTAGTACCACCTCTGTGGCAGTTTCTGGCAATTCAAGTACGAACCCTGGGACCACTACTCTGTAGGATGTCGATGCTACAGGTGTTGTACCCGCCACTCCCTCCTCCGTCGCTGCCACGGAAAATGCTGGTACTCTACCCTCTAGCCTCGCCGAACTTTTGTGCAAAGTGGTATCCGACAGCCAAAGCGAAGCGCTTGCCCCGTCACGTGAGATTTTGGCAAGATTCCGCGAATTTGAAACACGTCAACTACAATTTAATGACCAACTTAATTCCACCCTTTCGAAAATTAAGAATGAAATTAGGAATTAATTTAAGAATGAAAAAATGAGGAAATTGAACTTATTAAGAAGGAAGCTAAAGATTTGAAAGCCAAAGTGGTGACTCTTGAGCACGCGCTCAATGTCAACGAGCAAGCGGCTCTGCATACGACGCTGGAAATTCATGGTCTTCCCATGAAGCCTAACGAAGACTTCATGACCTCCGTGGAATCTGTCGCCAGGGCTCTAGATGTAAATATTCGTAAGGATGACGTTGTCATATAGTTCTACATAGGTAAATATCTGTAATATTTTATATATTGCTGCATGCTGGCAATTCTGGATACTGTGCCTTCTGAAGTTAAATATCAACAATTTTGTATTTTTACTGCGCTAATTCAGCCTTGCACTGCCTCTACAAATTGACCTTTCTTATACTTTTTTTATACATCACGAGCTTTATGATGCTTATGGCTTTTCTAATTTTTAATTCTTTATGTGCCTTATTCCCTGTTTTTAAATGTAATAAAGTGAACGGGATTTTGTTGGTTATTACTCTCTGTTACTTTAGCTTCACGGAAAGGTTTTTTTCAACTTATTTACGTATTTCAGACACTTCTATATTTAACTATACTTGAACTTTACCTATCACTCTCATAATAGAAACTTTAAATATTTTCCACGTTAACGCTCAGTTTTTACCTGCCCATTACCTTGAATTTAAACATCTCTTTATGTCCTGTTCCTATCATATCATAGCCGTGTCCGAGACCTGGCTAACGCCTGACATTCCTTCGAGCCTCGCAGCACTTGATCATTATACACTTTTCCGCAGATAGAGATGAGAGAAGAGGGGATGGAGTCTGTCTCTATATTCATGACAGCTTAAGGGGTGTACAGGTGGAAGTGGGTCCTCTTGCCAATTACCCTACTGCTGAGTACCTTTTTATCAAGGTATCGTTGCCTCAGGACAGTGTGTTGGTGGGTGTAATTTACAAACCACCTAACGCCTCCTACGACAGGCAACGCGAGACTGACATTTTTGACCTTATACCTAATTATAATAACATTTTACTCACCGGTGACCTAAACACAAATCTTAATGCTATTAAACATTTAACTCACTATTTGAAATCAGTAGTGTTCTCTGCCTGTTTATCTATAGTTCCCCATGATACCACCCACCACACTGATCATTCTAGTACATGAATTGACTTGATGATTACTGACGATTTAGACAAGATGATTTCTTCTACTCAACACTTAATCTCATTCCACTCAAACCATGATCTTATCAGCATCCAATACCAGTTCTCATTTAATCCCTCCGATAGTGTAACTCCTCTGTCCATACGCAATCTTAAAACTATAAATAAAACTGCATTTCTTGAGCACCTCTCTACTTATGACTGGAATAGCATTTTTACTGAAAAGGATATAAATAGAAAGGTGATTTGTCTGACAACATTTTTATCTTCAGCCTTTAACAATCTTGCGCCTCTTCATACACTTAAAGCAAAGAAGAATTTCACTCCTTGGATCACTTCTTATATCAAAGATTTGATAAAAGAAAGAGAGAAAAAACGTAGATTGGCTAAAAGAACAAAAAATAGTATTATTCAAGCCAAATTTCTTAAATTGAGAAACTTAGTACAAACCAAGATCAGGGATTCATACAATCAACATAATTACAATTCTATCAAAAACAGGAATAAAAATGTAAACAGCTGGCTTCTCTTGAGACGGCTTGGGCTTATTCCTTCTAAAACACTTGGCTCCTGATAACAATTTCTCCCCTGCAGACCTTTTTACAGCTTTTACTAAAAAATCCACAGTCCCTAAGAACTTTTCATAAATAAATACAAAATACAAATACATGAGATTGAAATTAACAACTACAATCCCTTATTGAATGTTAAATTTATAAAAACGGATGATGGCACTATTACTACCGATTGGTATAGGAAGGATACTTATGCAGGCAAATACATTAACTTTTTTTCTAACTATCCACTTTAGCATCAAATAGCTATTGTAAAAAATATTTTCACGGTGCTAAATCTACCACATGAATCTTTTCATAGCTCCAATATTGATTTTATAAAAAATATTCTGTTTCTCAAAAATTATCCAAAGGAATGTATTCAAATACACATTAAAGATAAAAAATACTTAAATATCCCTTCCCAGGACAATGAAATTTACATCTATGGCATAATGTAGATTTCAAACTTTTTTCTATACCATTCCACGGTAAGTTTTAGTTTGAAGTTAAAAGAATATTGAGTGAATTCAATATTAAAACAACATTTAGAATTGATTCCAAACTTGACAAGTTCATTAATTTAGGCAAAGATTCTCTTGGCATTTTTCAGCTGACCAATATAGTATATAAAATTGTTTGCTTAAAACCAACGTTATTGTGACAAACGTTATGTTGGCCAGACTCCTAGATTACTTTCCACTAGAACTAAAGAACAACATGATAATTTTGGAGAATATCCAAAGAACAATGAAGTTATCGCCAAACATCAGGTCAAAACTGGTCATCAGTTTGATTTTCAACATGTTTTGATTTTACACAGTGAGCCCAATAAGTTTAAAATACTTGTATCTGAAATGCTCTTTATTAATAAGGTGGGTGATAAATGTTTAAATGTAATAAACTATTTTATTAAAAATCGGACGATTTTCGCGTATTCCCGTCCTAATCTCGGAGCGGGAACTGCACGATTCTGGGTGGGGGTTTTTCTCGTCCGCCGGACGGGAATACGCTGAAATCGACAACTTGCTGCGCATGTCAAATGATGGCATTCCCTCTCCTTTTTTACTGTGGCACGTGAAATATGGGGAGTCGATGTTTTTGGTACGGTGCGTAGTGCACAAACTCCCCGAGTGGTGCATTATCAATGTGCCGCTGTCCACGAAACACACCGCACCAGTTAAGTTAAGTCGGGGGTAGAGTTTTAAGTCGGGTAAATTACCCTGGTATCGTAACGTAATATTCGTAAGTTACCGGGTAACTTACCCGACGTTCGTTCTTGGCGAGAATTTATGAGAATTTATTTTTTTCTCCTTCCAAACTTCCGTGAAGCGCATTTCTAACAACTACAACATAGCTTTCATTATCCATTTGCTAAATTATTTTTATCTTCAAAATGCAAGTACAAAACGACATTCTTATTGCGTCCAGCCATTTCCATTTAGAAAAATTTTGATTTAAATACTACTTAAAATGGTGAGAAGTTCCTGGCGTTTAAGAAAATTAATATATTTTTAATCTTTACCTTTATTGTTCAGGTTTGTCGACATGAATCGTGCCTGGCTAGAAATACTGTGACTTTCAATATATTGTTTAAAATAATATTGCCTGAATTGCCTGAATTGCCTGAATGCAATTAAATTTTTTTTATTTAGTGAACCAAAGAAAAATTTCGAAAAAATATAGAAACTGCGGTATTATTGTATTCAGCTTTTTTTTAAATGCGTAGAGGTGCTAAGAACACCTTATCTTTAGTTTAAAAATATCACATTATTTAGTTTAAATAAAAAACTTTACTGAATGTTACATATGTGAACAGTTTTTGAAATAAATAATTATTGCTTATTTGATTCAATTATTTCAATTACTTATATTTATTCAAATGTAATTATTTTATTTTTTGAAGTTTTTGCAATATTGTAAGACAATTATACGGAGTTTTCTGGAAATTTTCTAAATTTATTATTTTAATGCTCACAAAGTTTTTCATATTTTAAATGTACCTAAATGGGCGCTGTTTATACTTTATTCTATAAGCACCAATATTATCTAATTAATTAATTTTTTAGATGTTAAACGGTGGTCGACCACTGTGAATGAATATTTAAGATATTATAGTTAATTTTCGAACATTTGGTGTATTATTTATAATAACAAATATTGAAAAAATATACCAAATGATCGAAAGTAAACTATAACTTTGAGAACATTATGTAATTACTTTTTAACATAACAATAAAGCATTATAATTGAATATTCTCATAAATTCTCGAAGCTTCGGTAACATACCGGTATGTTACCGGCAATATTACCCGATTTTAAATTACCGAGAATTTAAAAACTCTAGTCGGGGGGCTTCGCTCCCTGCACCCCCACCAGGGCTGCGCCCTGGACCCCGCGCCCCCCCCTTCGCCCGCAACTTCAATCAGGTTAAGTTTTTTCTACGCTTTTTCTGATCTTATTGACAAAATTTTAGTGCATGTCACGTGGTAGGCCGATTTTGAATAAAATATCGTGTGTCATTCGACGGGATTCAGGAACCCTTTGACGGACTCGTCCGATGTTTTCTGTACTCGGCGGCAGGCGCGCTTTGCGCGCCTGCTTATCGCCTCGTAGAGAAAACATCGGCCTCGTCGCGTCAAAGATGTGGTTCCCGTCTCATGACACAATATAATATTACTGATTTAAGTCAATTATATAACGTAATCTTAGATTCTTCAGTTTGATATCCAATGTTTTGACTCATACTCTTTTTATTAGATCATTATTATTGTTATAATTTCTAGATTCCGTTATTTCACGTAACCTAATAGTTTCTATGAATAGTTGTTAGTTTGACTTTTAATTTTTATATTTAACACCTCTCTCGATGTTAACCATCAATATGGAACAGAACGCTCGTTCAGACTTTTTTTTTTAATTAACTTTTTGTGCTTTTGTTTGGGTATATAATTTTCAATATGCTCTTAAGTCATCAATGTCATCAAGGTCTTTTGCTAGTCTCTGATCTCAAGAAGTGAGCATTCTCGAGATGTTGAGCGACGAGAGAATATTCCGAGAGATGCCATAAACCAGTGTTTCCTAAACATTTGTTGTACTTCTGCGGTGCGGCAGACCAACCTCCCTACAATTTTCCACAGTAGAAGAACCTTAGGAGCACACTTTACTGCCGGCGCACAGTGTCGAAAAATGGAAAAAATTCGAGCCACGCGGCATTTTTGATGATATCGCCTTGGAACCTTTTTTATTTTCTTCTATATGTTTTATATTTAGACGCCTCGGTGCGGAAATTCGGAA
>CAKNYM010050836.1:157356-169993 GCA_932195095.1 Andricus curvator | reverse complement strand
TTCCGAATTTCCGCACCGAGGCGTCTAAATATAAAACATATAGAAGATAATGAAAAAATTTCCAAGGCGATATCATCAAAAATGCCGCGTGGCTCGAATTTTTTCCGTTTTTCGACACTGTGCGGCGGTGTAGGCAGTTGCTTGCTTGCGCGATCTACCTAGCGGGGATGAGAGCCGACTGAGAAACGGCTGCGAAGTACTCTGGACGTATTCACTATTTGTGTATTTATTTTTGCTACTTTATGACATTTTGCTTCCTCATAAGTATCAAATAAATTTGCTTCCTCATAGAGGAAGGTTTTCCTTAACAAAAGCAAAAAATTTATACTTTCAATATTTTTCAAGCTTATGTTTCTGTATTTACAAAAATTTTATTTTAGAAAATAAGAGGATTAAAATCTCATATAAACAATGTAACTTTTCTTAAAACTTTCTGAGTAGCTATTGATTAATCAATAATGGTCTTTGAAAGTTCGTCAAAAGATCAATCCGCGCGTCTCGAAGACGCGAACAATTACATCAAATGCAGTACTGTTATATTCCCAATATAAAAAATCCTCTTATAAACAAGGAAACTAATTTTGTTGAAAAATTTAAAAACGATATTGGTAAGTTATGGTAGATCATGAAAAGTTCTTAATTTTGGAAATCGATGCGTGTCAAAGACGCCAACAAATATATTATATACTTTGTAGTTGTATTCCCAATATTAGAAAAGTTTTCCTTATATCAACAAGATAAACAACATATTTTTAAAATTTATAAATCGGTATTGCTAGAGCATAAGAGATTATAGAAGGTTCGTCAATAGGTCATTCGACGTGTCTCGAAGACGCAAATAAACATGTTAGATACAGTACTGTAGTACTCCTAATATGAAGAAAGTTTTTCTCATATAAACAGAATACACACATTCTTTTCAAACTTTATAAATCGGTACTGGTCGGTCATAAAAGGTTCATCAATAGGCCAATCGATGCGTCTCAAGGACGCAAACAAATAGTCTACATGTAATATTGTCGTGTTTTTTGAATATCTAAGAAGTTTTTTTTTCATATAAACAGAATAAACCATTTTTTTGAATTTTCATAAATCGGTACTGGTGGGTCATAAACGGTTCATCAATAGGTCAATCGATGGGTCTCAAGAAGGCGAAGAAATACTCTACATGCAATATTGTCGTATTTAGAATATAAAAAAAAAATTCTCATAAAGAGAATAAACCATTTTTTTTAATTCATAAATAGGTACTGGTGGGTCATAGAAGGTTTATCGATATGTCAATCGATGCGTCGCAAGAAGGCGAACAAATACACTGAATACAATATTCTCGTATTTTGAATATCAAAAAAGTTTTTGTTATATAAACAAGGTAAAATTTTTTTCTTTTTAAATCTCTAAACGCAAGAAAAAACTACTTCTAAATGGATATGGTGGACAGAAAAAAGTTACACACACACACGGACATTTTTTTTAATTTTAATTTTCGAGCTCCTGGGGTCGAATTATATCAAAATATGTCAAAACAATGTATTTGAAAATTTAGGCCATTACAAACCTCCCTCTATGAGGAAGAAATTTGATCAAATATTAATAAATCGAATTTTATTAAGCAGTATTAGCTTCGTTATGTTATGGCGAACAAAATTTTAAAAATATAAGGAAAAATTGGTTAATATCTTCAATCTCAGTTGACAGTTATTGTACTTTAATTAGTATCCATTAGTGGCTACTACTAATGGATACTTACTTATTCATTCAACCAGTCTAACCAAAATAATTGATTGAAAAAATTTTTCTAAAAAAAGTTGTACTTTTGTGTGCACTTGAGAGATTTCTTTTATTACTGATAATATTAATCGATTTTCATCAACAATTTTCTCCCTCACTTTTTTCTAATTATATGATGTAATATTAATGTCTTTTTGACAAGGAAAATTAATATACCTTCGGCACCGTTATCTCAACCTTACTTATTCTATTATATATATATATATATATATATATATATATATATATATATATATGTTGGGTGCCAGACCTTTCTTGGGTCAAAAACAACAAAATCGCGATGAATAAAGAAAGTCTCGAAAAGTTACCTCAACACTAGAATTCTCACTGTCAAATTCTAAACTCAAAAGAACAAGTGATACTATTGAGACTACGATGTACCGGAATTAGAACTCACTTCAATTCAAGCTAGCTCAGATCCCAAGTGGGAAAATTAGACAGAAGGCGTGGTTTCGCATTGATGAGGGTTTCTTACTCGTGAATGATAATACAATGAATCATAATAGCAATTAACCAAGTTTCCATTTATTTTAATAGATTAATACGATTGGTGGAACATAGATCGATCAAAAATTACAAAATTGACGATTTCTTATTCCTACAATTTTATTCTGATATCTTCAAAATTACTTTTAGATTTTTATAGCAAAATGAAACAGAATTCCGTTGAGAAAGTTTACAATTGGATCCTTTAACACACAAAGAGGATGGATTTAATCATTAAACGTATTACCGATTCGATACTCCATGATTTCGCGGAATTTAATAATAGAGCCTGTCTTAATTTAATACGGTAAATTTCTCCCGAAAAGAGAAGGCAGGAAATATCAATTCATTTTTGGTAAAAAAGGGGGGGGGGAGCAACTATCTACAGATATTGGGTTGTGGGGCTAAAACTGAATTTTCAATAAATGAGAACATATCTCAGATTAAGGGACACATTTCACTGAAAGGGGTGATATAATTATTTTCAGGAGACAACTAATTAATTTTCTGGGGTATTGAAGGGGGGAAACAACTATTCACAAAATTCCGGGTATGGGGAAAACAACCAAAAGATTCACAAAAATCATGTTAAAGATAAATTACGCAAACTCAAAACATGTCAAAAATAAAAGTCACAAAATCAGAACCAACATTTCCGAATTTAAAAGATTTAATCCTGGGAAACCTCGTGGCCACGTGGCAAACCTAACCTCAAAAACATTAATCGGAGCTTTCTGGGCAACAAATTGAATTTTAGGGCTTTCTTGGCCAACTAAAATCAGATAAGATTTATCAAGGACTTTCTCGGCTAACTAGGTAAATTCTAGGGCTTTCTTGGCCAACTAGAATGAGACAAATCGAAATTTAAGGGGTTATCAAGGTACATGTCCTTTCCTCCCTGGGAGTATCCTGGATGACCTAACTTGGACCCCCGGAGAAGCGGCAATGGATTTTTTTTTCGTACGACACTGAGATCACTACGGTATAAAGGCAAGAGACGACAGACAGGAGACAAGAGAGTGAGTATTGACTCGCTCGAGAATTCATAACCTTTTTTAACCTACGTCACATCCGTCTTGCTCCACTCTAATTGGTCGAAATTCTGCCACTTCCGCAACGTCACGTGGACAAAAGTAGAACTAAAGCAATGTCATACTAAGTGAAGCGATACAGACATTTTTAATTTTAATATTCTAATTTCCATTATTGCTAGCCTTAACCTAACAAATTTAAACCACTGTTTTTACTCTCCGAAAACGTCCTACGAGCATTTACTAACTAACGGGCTCATTTATAACAATTAAAAATCTTGCACCGTGGTTATACATTCGGAGTATTGATGATACGGGCATGAGCTGTAGAGTTACCACGCGTATAGCTGGTGTGTTTTTCTCATTCGAATCGCCTCAAATGAAGATGAAGTGGATGTCGTGCTGAACAAGAAATCCCGAAGATTTCTGGAACAATCCAGGTTTTGTAGAAAATCCAGGTGATTTCCAGTCCATATCTACAAGCGTTTCCCAGTTGAGATTTGCAGATGTTAGGTTGGCAGCAGCGCCTTATGGTGGAACTGGCGGGAGAATTCAAATGGTAGAATCAAGGTTTTGGTTGGAGTGGTGAGTTGGCTGAGTCTTTTCGGAGTCCCGATGATTCTCAACCTCCTGCGATGTCCCACGATGATGATGTTGTCTCCGAGCAAGGGTTTACATGCAGAAAAAATGAAAAGTTCGAAACGAATCAGCGACAAGAAATTAAATGACAAACTAAATCGAAACGAATCATGGAGTATCGTGTAGCCTCAGTGGTGTACCAGACAGTATAATTCATAATTTGATGAATTATCTTTAACTTAAATATTATCATGAAATATGTCTTGTGAGTTGCAAATTGCAACATCAAAATGAAGAAATTGATTCAGCTAATGAAAATTTAATTGAGTCGTGTTTCCATATTTTCTGTTTTTGTAACCAGTCTTAATCTTATAACAATGAAAGGATCGTCCGATATATATTATAATAGGGTCATCCACTAATTTTTTTTTATTTTTGCATATTAAAGTATATGCTCTAAAATCACTAATAATACCAGCATCGTGTAACAAAAACTTTTTTTCGAATTTATATTTGAAAAAGAAAAATTTGTACACATTTAAAATTCCTATTTCTGTCGCGCCCATTCCGCCATCTTGATGTGACGTAGCTAGCCGCCAAACGCTTGTAAATAAGCCGGGCGATTCACGCTTTTTTCATAAAAATGCAAAAAAATCAGCACTACCATTGGTGTTTTGTGCCTCCATGCAAGAACACGTTTGTCAAAAATTCAGGAAAATTATTCATATCTATACCCAAAGGTGAGGAACGAAAAAAATGGTACAAAATTGTTCGTCGTGACATGTGCCCTAATAACCACATCTTTAACGTCAACAGTATACTGTTGCGAAGATCATTTCAACGTAAGAAAATATTTTTATTTAAAATAGAAAACTATCAAATATGCTTTTTTGATAACATAAAGCCCGTACTTTACTGATATTCAACAGTGTTATATATATATATATATATGGGATGCCGGGACGTATGTGCACTTTAACCTTAAAATCAAATTGTTTATTTGCGCAACAAGTATTATAAAATTATATATTTTTTAACTTTGGAATCATGCTGCTATTTTTTAAAAAGAGTTTCCGCTAAAGAGCGAATATATATTTAATTCTTATATTTTATCAAGTGTAAAATCAAAGTTATGAATGTTGAGGTTAAGGCTCGCTTTATGTCAACATCTATAGTCGATTATTTCGTTTCCTTTCTATTTCTTTTATTTAAACTAAAATAAATACGATATTATAATCTTGATCAAATAAATAACTTCAAATTCAATTCAATGCACCGGTTAGAATATTCAAAACGGTTTGAATACTTTTTCGCTTTCACTCCTCGAGTCTCAGCAACATTGAAACTGGAGCACTTCGCACAGAAATCACTTATCATAAGTGTATTCAACTTTTGGCAAATTATCCGAACTGGCTTTAACGTATCCAGGCATATTAATACTTCATAAAAATAAACCCTTTTTGCCAAAAAACGTTGATTATTAATTATTTCGTTTGTTTTTATCAATCTGACCATGTATTTTCTTCGGTTTTGACGGCGCGTGACGTCACACCACGTGTTTCGAGCCATGAGGGCGCCACATGTTTTCTTTTATAAATCGACATTTACGGTGGATATTTTATCACTTTTTAATAAATTATTATAAATTATTAAACAAACTAAATTAAGTTTTAATTTCACATTTTAATTCTTTGAGAGTCAAAGTTTATAAAAAACTCAACTATAAGGCAAACAAAATTTTGGTGGATGACCCTATTGCACGGTCAGTAAAAACCTTCTTAAACGTAATAAAATATATGAAAAAACCACTTTTCCAAAATACTTAAAATTTGTATACCTATTATTATTGTGATTATCTGACACAAATAATTTTCTATTACAAAAGACATTACATAACATTTCAAATACAGAATTTATTTATCGAGATTGGCGGTATTGAATCGCTACCGAGTAAAAAAACCACAAATATATTTTCTCGAATTGATATACATCCTTAATGTAAAAAAAAGGGAAACTTGAAAACTCTGAATATTTTATAACTCCTGCTTGTAATTTCTTACAAGCCTGGGTTTTACAAATTCGAGTTTCCAACTCTCACCTCGACGAGCCTTGCTTTTCCATCCTATTGTTCGCAGGTACCTGGCTAGTCTGAGTCATCGCTAGCGCACATGCCAACTGACTCACGGCTACCCATAGCCGTGATCACTTCGTGATCTCTCAATTTTTCTTCTGCTTTCTATAGCAATTTTCTCCGGATTCCCTCATGAAATATTAATAACATAACTCTGAGAAGTTCCCTTAAATTGTTTTTGGATTTTGGATGTTTGTTATTATTAACTACTACTGTTATTATATTATATTTTTTTGTAGTTATAGGAACTTTATAAGGTTTCTTACTATTTCATATATCGTTATTATTACAAAATTTCCTTACTTGCGCTATAATATGGTATAACTATGTTATATTATATTGTAGTGCTGTAATATTACAATAATTACGTCTCGTGTACAACATTATTATGATTAACCACGCCTCAGCATATTTTAAATTTAATGAAGCGACTGTAACGATGGAAGGCGAAGAGACAAGGCAAAGCAGGCTACAGGCACATCAAAACGAAGTGAAATTATCCGATTGGGACGCGCGCCCACAATTCCACGGAGTGGGAAAAATATCTAGTGGAAATTCCCCCTTTCCACTCCAATTCCACGGGGTGGCAGAAACCTTGCGCTCCCCGGGCCTTCCGGCTTAAGGGGATTTATTAGGGTGAGTAAGTAAACGGGATACAAGTCCGAGGCCGAACGCTTGAATATTTTTGTCTAATTTTTGGCATAAGTCATCTAAACAGTATTCTGTTTTGACGTTCAGGGCCGCTTTTTCGAAAAATTATTCACAGTTTTTTTTAATAATCCAAAACATAAGTACAATATCAGCGACGCTCAGTGTTAGCTGTTCCTGCGTTTTCGCCGCATGGCTGTGTACCGTTGGTGAAGCGTTCGAGACAGATACCCCACTGCGAGTCGAATTACCGGAACGGATGACCCTTTCATTATTATGAGATTAAGGCCGGTTCGGGGAAATTCTCTTCGGGAACACATGCTCCGCGTCCACCACTCCTTCTCCTAGAGATCGAGAGAGGTGGTAGACGCGTGCGAGAATCTCTCCTCTGTGGCGTACACTGCACCGTAGATACGAAATATCTGTTGGGGTGCTTGGGGGCGACTGACTTTTCAATATAAAATTTTATTAGTAACTAGAGTCTTAATTATTTTATTGCAGTATGTTTACATTTCTTGTCAATGAATCTATTTGAAAAGAGAAGTTCACAAAGTCTTTCTTCGTTGTAAATTATTGAATATTTTAATATTACCGTTTTTTACATCGTATTTCAAATATACACAAATGTAGGCTGATGCTATTTGCAGTACAACAATCTATTAACATTATGCACAACGTAGAAAGGTAAGTTATAGAATTGAAATATAGTTATAAAATCTCAATCCTATTCAGTATCAATAAATTCTGATATGTTTAATGAAATATTATATGTATTAAATATAATATTAAAGAGTAAAGTTAAGCCTACTACGTTGATATGTTTAAGTTTAAGACTTTAAGGTTTAAGTTCGCTTTTACAGTTTTCACCGTCCAAGTACCTGCCTATTGTCAGGACAGGTATTTTTGAGGCAGAATATTTTTTTAAACTGCAGTCAGGTGCATCTTACGGTAGGAATGCTATAAAAAAAGGGAAAGTTTTACAGGTAAGAGAGGGTAACAAAAATGTTGAAAGTTTGCAGACGCCAGATTGCAAGAAGTTTTCGTTGCGATTAGTTCCATTCGAAAAATTCAGTTGTAAATACTTTTAATGTGCAGAAACAAAATTTAAGAACAGTGAACTACACTATTTATGTTTAGAAAATCATAAGTGGAAGGCGCGATG
This sequence comes from Andricus curvator, assembly GCA_932195095.1. NCBI lineage: Eukaryota > Metazoa > Arthropoda > Insecta > Hymenoptera > Cynipidae > Andricus > Andricus curvator. The sequence goes on along the minus strand of CAKNYM010050836.1, from coordinate 162,165 downwards.
GAAGGTAATTATAACATTTTCATTCGAAGTATATCAGTAATAAATAAGTATTTTTAAATGGCTCAGCTACGAAGTATCATGTGAAATGTCATTTTCAAATGCTGATTGATCTTGATTGAAATTTTGAAAAAAGGCTGTTTAAATTAATTGTTTATAATATTTCGATGTAACATTCAATGTTTTTTTAAATATTTTTCTCAATAACAAAAATATTGAACTTCTAAGTATCTCTTCTAAATTAATTTTTCCAAACAAAAAATCAGTTTAATTTTTCGTAGGAATGTAAAGAATTCTTTCCATTTTCTTGAAACCTTACAAAACTCCTAAAATGTCTCATAAGTTTATATTATTTTTAAATTGTTTCAAAACTTCTAAGTATCACTTAAACTTACTGAAATTTGCTGTAAAATTATGTATCATAGCAAAAAGATGCTTTGAAATCTTTTGCACTCTTTTTCAACATTTTAGGAAATAATTTAAAATGTTTTGTCATCTTTTTCAATTTGCTCTTCGAATCAATAAAGAAAAAAAATCATTTGAAATGTTCCCATGAATCTTAAGAATATTTTTTTCATTCTCTTGACGCCCTGCAAAATTGAGTTTACTTAAAATTTCTTCAAATCCTGAAGAATTAAAAAAATTATCTTAGAGTCTTCAATACATTTTTTCCACACATTTTTAAATCTGTAAAACTTGATATTATTCTTTTGAAATTATGCCTAAACCATTTAAAATTTTCCCAGATATCTTTAAAAAAATGTAATGTTAAAATCTTTTGCACAATCGCATGAAACACATTTTTTATTTATTGCGTACGTTTATAATTTACATTACAGCTATACCTTCAACACCAAATGGACTGTCACGGAGAGATAAAAATTTAAAAACAAATAAGGATGAAAGTTGGGAGTTGGAAAACTTGTGCCTGTGTTTACCGTCGACTCGTGATGACAAAAAACCTTTTTATTTTGTTGTTTAATGTGTGTTAAACAATTTATAAGGGCAGATAATGCAAAAACGCACTATTTGAGTAAACATCGTAGAGATGCAGATTATGTATTCAAAGGAGAAGAGGATCGCACCGAACATTTGCAGAATCTAAAACAACATTACACAAGAAGAACTAAGCATTTAAGTACTAATTGAAAGTTGGACTTTCCTCTTTAATCATCCGTGCCATTGTCTGCCCGAACACAGGCAGTAGTATCTAGCTAATCTAGTATAAGCTCTATTCCATAATCATTAACGTCTTCAGAAATACAGTCCAGTGTTCCAGAATCAACCTCACAATTACCAACCCAGGATGAACAGGGAGAGTGTGTCGTCCCCATTATGTTCTCGGTGTCACAGTCGCCCAGCAGCTCAGTGTCATCATTGGGCCCCGAACTATCTGAAAGTGGATCAACTTTGTTCGGATCAAGCATAATGAATTTATTTCTTGAAAACGGTAATGTAGCAGATCCCTAAAAAATGATGCGTCAGCATCTTCAAGCATCGTACAAAATTTCATTTGAAATTGCGCGTAAAAAATGTTTCTTTACTCAAGGTAGCATGATAAAGCAGTGTGCCATTGTGATGACAGAATACTTCGAATTGCACGAATCTGTCGACAAATTTAAAAATGTTGCTCTTTCAAGATCTTCCGTTCAGCGAAGAGTAACAGATTTAGCTGTCAACTTAGACGATCAGTTAAAGCTTCTTTTGGCACAATGTAAATTTTGTTCATTCTGCCTTGATGAAAGTTGCGATAATACAGACACCAGTCAGCTGATGATATTTGTACGCATGATTTTTGACGATTTCAGTACACGCGAAGAAATGGTAGAAATTGTTCCTTTGCATCAAACGACGAAAGGGTCCGACGTTTACGAAGCTTTTCTGAAAACAGACGACCAATTCAGGGGCTTCAATAAGTGTTCAGCAATTGTCACTGACGGAGCGAAAGCAATGACAGGTCACATAACTGGAGTGTGGGGTTTATTGAGAAAAAAACAAGGTTTAATTTGCATGCTTATTCATTGCCTTATCCACCAAGAAGCACTGTGCGGAAAGGCATTGAAGACAAAAGAAACTATGCGAATAGTTGTCAAGATAACGAACGCAATTAGGGGGGGGGGGGATAATTCGCTAAACCACAAACTTTTCAAAGAATTTTTAAAAGAATTGAAATCCTGTTACGGTGACCTTCGTTTGCACTGTGATGTCAGGTGGCTAAGTGCTGGGAAATGCTTAGAGATTTTTTTCGGATTGAGAGAAGTTATTCCCGTGTTTTTGGTTGAAAATGTTAAAACGAAAGAATGTTTAGAATTCCAAGAAAAGTTTCTGGACCCGTTATATCAGAGTTAACTCGCATTTCTCACTTCATGCAATACAAACATCAGAGTGCTTCACAATTGATAGAACATGTGCAAAACCTTCGTGCGGCCTTGCGAGAATTTACGTGTGAATTGCAGCAAAATAATTTGCAGCATTTCCCAAGCTGTAAGGAAATGAAAGAAGAATTCCCTGAGTTGAATTTTGAACGATATGCTGCATACCTTATTAGTATCGAAAACGAATTCCAGGAAAGGTTCAAAGACTTTGACATTTTTAAACTGGCTCTGGAATTATTTATTGATCCTCTCCGTGCAGTTGTAAATAATCAGCAAGAAAACTTAACGTCAGGATTAAGTGCTTTGCAAGATGACTATCGTTTCAAGCGTAGGAAATTGTACGCAGAAGAGTTGTTTCGTTTAATACCGGAAAAAGATTATCCTAAATTGAAAGAATTCGGATTACGAATTTTCTCAATGTTTGGATCGACTTATCAGTGCGAAAGCTCTTTTTCTGTCATGAATTATATAAAGTCAAAAGAGTCAGCTAATTTGAACCAGGAGTCTTTCTGCACTGATGAGACTATCTTTAACAGAAATAAATCCCGACATTGATTCTCTTGTTAAAGCAAAAATCTTGAAAAGTGACGACTGTTCCAGCAGGAAATCGAAAGTACAAATAATTACTGAGGCACATAATTCAAAATCTCAATAATAACGGAATTGCATTGCTTAGGAGAATTAAAAATATTGACGCGTTTATTCTAAACATTCTGCTTACCACTTTCTTCCCGGAATACAGAAATAAATTCTATGAACTGTGAAAACCTGGAACTGCATTGTGATTGCTCTTTCATAGTGGGCGATTTGTAATGAAGTAAATTTTAAAAACAGCATTTTCAACATATAGACCAGGCCTGCCCAAGTAGGGGAAAACTGCTCGTTCACCACATGTTCCAGTTCCACCACCACGTCCCTCTTCACAGGTCCAGAGGCTTGGGGGGTGGTCGCTGTCGCGAAGTTGAATGAATAGAGGTCGGTGGTGGTGTTAAATTCCCACCTGGAAAATGAGCAGTTTTCCCCTACTTGGGCAGGCCTGATATAGACTATAGAGAGTGAGAAGGTAGAAGAAGGTAACTATTTTCTGAGAAAATTCTCAACAATTCAAATACACATCGTGTTGTAAGAATTTGTTCGAAATCGTATTTTTTATCTTAGCAACACCTTGAAGTTACATTATCATATCCATTAAAAATAAATTCATTCTTTCATCAAAACACTTTTATGATAATCGTTTGTCAAACTGTGACACTGTCTCATTGAAAATTCATTTTCTCGGAAATGAATAACTTTATCGATAAAACTTTGGTCCCTATATTGATCAACTCAACATCTCGGGGACGTGGCACAAAAAAATCTAATTCCTGTCACGATTTTATGTCACTTTTCAGCATCTCTGAAATTCTAATCTTAAAACTTAAACTTAATTTTCTCGTAACGAAATGATTTTTTTTATCAAAATTTTTCCCCTGTATTCAGTAACTCGACATCTCGATGACGGATCACCAATTTATTTTTGGAATAAGTATTTCATTTTTTATCACTGTCTCAATTCGACTCGGAGAGGGTACAAAAAAGTGTCAATCCAACATGATCAAAGTCGCACGATATTTCCTCATAACAGGGAGCTTCTTTTTAGTAAAAGGCTTTTTGCACCAATTAATATTTGCCAATACGTCAGCTCAGAAGAAGTTTTTTTGTCTTTAATTGCCATTCTGATTTTACACAAAGTGTTTTCGCTCCCTTGCACAATTGCCAGTTTCGCAGTTACCTCCTTCTACCTTTTGTACTTCGACCCTAAGAATTGAAAAAACATTTTTTAAACGATTTCTTTTATTCTCTATCCCCATTAATTGAACAAGCAATTTTTGAGCAATTTCTTCTATTTCCTATTTACCGTATCTCGAAATGATGATCGTGATCATGAAATCCGCACGAAGTCTGATAATATTTTAGATCAACATCGGAAGAGACAATTTTTCATTTTTGCTTTTGCGAATCTTCAAATTATACGATGAAAAAATGAATTACTGGGCGAGATTATGCGCCGGAAATCAGCGCATTATGCGACATTCAGCGATGAACTAAGAAGAATTAATAACTAAACATATTCTATGCAAGCTAGAAATGTAACATATGTTTGTCATACCAGCAAGTATAATTATGTTATTAGGTTCATGCAATATGAAAGACCAAGTTCGTAACTTTGGTCTAATAGTAGTCCAGCATGTATTGTATATCATCAGTCCACCCAACTTATACATATATTAGGAATAAGCGCAAAATTTAAAGAGGCTACGGTAGATTATTGCCCAATTTTGGCACCTGCATATGTCAGAAAGTGAAACAGAAACATATAGTATATTTGAGAAGTTGTAGGCTCCGGAAGCTACGATCATGGTTCTTTAAAAGCAACCAATCCCGACGCAACTGGAAC
>CAKNYM010050836.1:104075-152356 GCA_932195095.1 Andricus curvator | reverse complement strand
TGGTGGTGGACGCGGAACATGTGTTCCCGAAGGGAATTTCCCCGAGTTGAACATGTCTGGTGTACGTCACAGAGGAGATATTCTCGCACGCGTCTGCCACCTCTCTCGCTCTCTAGGAGAAAGAGTGGTGGAAGCGGAACATGTGTTCCCGAAGGGAATTTCCCCGAGTTGGGCATGTCTGTACTATATGAAAGAGTGAAAACTTCTAAAATTCTTTGCACAATTAACAAACCATTTTTTTCCGTGGAATTGTCCATTCCCCGGCGTTCCCCTCGATATCAAAAAGACCAAGACACCGTTTTGTCCCTTAGGATGTGTAGTTCAATCAAAAGTTGCGCCATTTTGCGCTTTTTCATATGCTACTGCAAAAACAGCAACAAGATAAAGAAAATCATTTTTCTGAACGAATTGTAAAATTTCTAAATTTATAATTAAAATTCAAAATTCTAGGACGTTGATGTCACCATCTCCATAACTATGGACCAACCACCTTATTTAACGCCCACGTCATTTATACATTTACCATAATTCCTAAGCTTGTAAGAACTTATAAAAAAAAGTGAAAGCCCAATGTAACCTTTCTATTGTAAATAAACTTTCACTTTAACCCTTTAAAGCGTGATACTATACATTCGACGGAATGCTACTTTTGGAAATATAGATTTCAATTTTATTTTAAGTGTCCTGAAAAATTATCAGAAACATTAGTGCATTCTAAATAAGATTTTACGAACAGAAGTACATTAAGAAGTTTGTTGATCTTATCGTAAAAATTGAAAAAGTGAAATTTCTAAAACTGCCTATTTTCAAAAATTTCTAAATAGAGAAATGTCAAAAAGTTTAACTTCATTATTTCAACTGGAAATAAGAACCAGATTTAAAGGATATCAAATATTATGAAACATTTATGTATGAGAGCGTATCATGAAATATTAAATAATTTTTTTTTTTAAATTCAATTTTTTTTTCGATTACTTTCTGGCCGAAAGTCACAACCAGGTTACTCCCGAAAAATCAACCCTCCGCAGAGGAGGAAGAAAATCTCGCAAGGAGAGCAAATAACCCCATATTAGAGATGGGGGAGGGTATGCCTCGCATCATCTTTTGGAATGCTCATGGTTTTTTCAATCCTAAGTGACATTTCGATGTTTCGGTTGGACGTGTATATCTTACATTTAAGTGAGACGTGGCTGTCGGTGCCTCATGTGCCCCCCACACCCCTCCTAGATTGCAAACCATGGATTCTTTACCGTGAACGCAACACAAGTAAGTAAGTTTGGCAGAGCTAGCGGTGATTTAGCAGTGCTTGTAAACCGGAAACAGTACACTTGCCAGGCAATGGACGTACAGGGATCACAGCGCAAAAATAGCTCAAAAAAGGGGAAATAGGGTAATTTTCTCACGAAAAAGGGGAAAGATTAAACATTTATTTTGACATGTCGAAGAGAACAAATAATCTTCTTATAAGAAATGTCATATTTTTAGATAACTTTCAATGATTTTTCAATGATTTCTGCCATTAAAGAATTTATTCTTGAAAATTGGATATACTTAGGAAATTGAAAATCCATTCACAGTGATATAAAAAAGTCAGAGAAAAAATAAAATTAGTTAAATACAAAATTTTGATATGTTTAACATCGTTCTCATAAATATTTCTATCCAAGATTTGTCATTGCTTCCTTACTATAATTAATACCATAATAATAATAATAATAATAATAATAATACTATAATTAATACTATAATTATTACCAACGGCCATACCACGCTGAAAAACCCAGTTCTCGTCAGATCACTGAAGTTAAGCAGCGTTGGACGCGGTTAGTACTTGGATGGGTGACCATTCAAGAATACTGACATGAGTGCTGTTGGCACATCGTGGGTGTGGTGAGCCCACACTTGTAGTTATTTATAACTACAAGAAAAACCTAGAAACACTACCCGAATCGGGTAGTGTCACGCCTACCCTGAAAGGGAAATGGTTTAATGGTATATATATATATATATATATATATATATGTAAATTTAAAACTACACACTTCAGTAGAGCGAAGTAAAAATGCTAAAATTAATCCATTCGTTTGAGCTGAGGGATAACAATTTGTGAGTCTTTTTTAAATTTACAATTAAAAATTTTTAAAATTCAAAAAAAAATTTTTGACTTATTTAGAATTTTTTGAAAATGTACAAAAACCTGTTTTTTGGATTGATTCGAACCTGAAATTTCTTCAGCTTGAACCAAAGAAACATGTTATTATTTTTTATTAATTTGAAACACTTTTTTTCGTGGTGTTTATAACGTTCCAAAATCACAAAAAAAAAGAAAATATGAAATCCCAAAAATCCTAGATCACGAAAAAAGCTTTTTTTTCGAAAAAGCAGATTTTCAAAAAAATTGTTATTAAGCAAAAAATTTATTTTTAAATTTCGTAATTTTTATTATTTTTCAGTAGTAAAAGCTGTAAATATAACAAATACGTTATAATTTTTGCACCAATAGGAAATAATTAAAATTTGAAATCGTTAAATTTTACTGATTAACATTTTTTTTCACTTTTGTCGAGTGCCAACCCACGAGTTTTTTTCCCTCAGGTCAAACGATTTGATTTATTTTAACATTTTCACTCCGCCCCACTCTTCAGTACTCTTAAGACTCAAATTAAAAATTACTCAAGTTATAATATTTAACATTCAAGTTAATGAATTTGGAATATTCCATTTTTAAATTAGATATTTAACTTTGTACATTTCAACTAAAAAATGTTCACCTTCTAATACATGTTTAAAAAGTACTATATACTTTGTAACTGTTCTAATTTTATATTGCATAACAACTTCTGTCTCCAGTTTTCACATTTTCAACATGCTTTAAAAATTAAAATGTTTCAGCTTCAAATTTGTGGTTTAAGAGTATTTATTTTTAATGTTTCAGCACTTGAAACGTGTACCTTATTTATTAATAAATAATTTATTTAAGTGCTATAATTGCTTTAATTATTATTCAATAATGGGTACACTTACTAATTTCAGAGAATTCTCCGCGTAATTTAAATATTGTATTTTCAAATATCGTATATTTAAAGAGAAAAGGGGGAAAGGGGAAGTTTTTTGAGAATAGGGAAAAAAAGAGAATTTCAAGAAAAAAGGGGAAACTAAGAAAAAAGGGGAAGACTGTGCACCGTGGACATACCTCATGAGTAAGTTTTTATAAAATGCACCGCTTCTGCTTTGCAATGTGTAGTGTGTTTTATTTACTTTAAGCCTGGTACGGATCAAGAACTGATTTGTCAAAATTTGGACGCTGTTCTCGCACAGTCCCTCTACATCTTTAATTTTAGAAGGGGATTTTAACGCACGAATTGGGGCTTTAAATTAGGTGTCTGAGGAGGCGGTTCCGCTGGGGATAGGTTCGAGCGCGACGAGGGCCGTGCTAGACCGTTAAGTACATACATAAAAGGGGATTTGCTTTGGTTCAATTCTTAGAAGCACATGGTTTCGATTTTCTTAATGGCAGATTCGGTGGTGACTGTCCGGCCAGCCTCACTCGCCTCTCCGCCGAGAGTGGGAGTACCATCGATCTCGCGGCATGCGGTCTCCCTTTCATACGAGTAATGAAGGATTTTAGAAACCTGCCAATTGCCACGCGTTCGGACCACCTCCCACTTTGTGTGGAAGTGTAATCTCTCGACGAAGGAACGTCGAGGGGGGCTACTGGGACAAGGTGTACGAGTACGAGTGGGAAGTAGATTTGGAAGGAGTCTAGGAAGGGGCTCTTCCTTGATAGGCTACATCTCTCGGTCTCATACGCATGATATGTGGAGTCATCCGACACTATAAACAAGAAGTTTATTTCTGTTATTACGTCTGCGGCATCGGGAGCGGGAATGATTTGTAAACCGTGTGAGCTTTAAAGGCAAGAAGCTTTGGTATGACTGGGCGTGTTTTATAGTAAGGCGAAGGTGGAAAAAAGTCTGAAAATGTGTAAAAGGTCAGCGTTCGCGCAAGAAGACATTCTTAAATTTAATGTAGATAAAGCGGCCTATATTGCTCTTTTAAATTCTAAAAAGGTGGCCTAAAAGAAGGCTGTTAACTTTTTTAAGTCTAGGTCAACGTTTGGTAACAGCATTAATTTGCAATCATGGAAAGAATTTACGAGCGGTTTGTACCCGCCTAAAATCACCCTTGACCTTGCCTGGACTACTGTGAATACACACCTTCTTTTAGATTATCCGATCACGAAATAAACGTTGCTATCATTAAATGTAAACCGGGGAAAGCCCCTGGTCAGGAGGGTGTTCCGCCGGAATTTTATGTAACTCTTCCAAGGATCATCCTGGATAGATTGGTGGAGTGAATGAATGAGTCACAGTGTAAGCCTGAATTCCAGGTAGGATTTAGGGCTGCCAGAGGCTGTATGGATCACATCTTTGTTTTGAGCTCTATGATGCATATACACCTTTCTACCCCGGGCGCAAAGTTTTTGCTTGCTTTGTAGATTTTAATGGCGGTGTCCTTCAAGGTGAGCATCTAAGTCCGGTCTTTTTTTTTTTAATTAGTCAAAAGTTTAGTCAATACATCTAAGATAAAGACCATGCTTTTTCATAAGGGGAGGAAGCCTTGATTCCGAATTTCTCTTTGGATGGAAACCAGCTGGAGATGGTTAGGGAATACCATTGCGTAGGTAAGTTATTCGGGAGCTCAGGTACCTACGCTCTGGCCTGTACCAAAAGGGTGGCTGCTGCAAACATTGCTGTGGGTTCGGCGTGCAGGTCATCCGGGCGTCCAAGTCGGAATCTTGGCGCACCAGAAAAATCTTGTACCATGGCCTTGTCTCAAATGTTCTCTTCTATGCTATAGGGATCTGGGGGTTAATATATTATGAGGATGTTAGAAAAAATGCTGGGCATGGGGGAAGAAAGGCTGCCTAGAATATGCCTGAAGCGTCTTCAGACTATAGCAGATTCTGGTGCGACAGTGCCCAAGTTTAATTGGGTCCTATAGGTTAAGCATCTGCTCTCGTTGGGTGGGCGGAAGGCTTATACTATGGACTCGACTTGGTAAGTCTGCAGCCTAACAAAGAAATCATTTTAACTAAATTCGAGGCACATCTTAGAGACTTACTCTGCCAGTGAAAAGTTTCCGGACACCTCTTTTTTGATGACTGACAAAGTTTTATTAATTTCAATTATATCAGACCTAAAAAATTTCTCTTTGAAGGGTAAAATGCTCTCAAAATTCTGTATGAAATGAGTCCAGGATGAAGCTAATTTGTCTATTTTTTAAGTAGATATTGCAAAAATAGTGTGAATTTCAATATTTTCTTAAATCTTCAATAACTTCCGTAATAATCAATATTTTTGAATTTTCTTGTGCTCAACTTAAAGCTATTTTTCTATAGTATCGCAGCCGCTTATGATCATAAATCTAAACAAAATTCCTATGAGAGTGCAAGAACTTGAATTTGGAAAAATGTGAAAACATCTTATTTATAGGCAAATAAAAATAAAAATTTTATAGAAACTTTATAGTTATAACTTTCATACATTTACAAACTGGAAAATAGCTTTAAAATGAGCCAAAGAACATTGATAAATATTGATTATTACAGAAGTGATTGAAAATTTAAGAAAACATGGATATTTACACTATTTTTGCAATATCTACTCAAAAAATAGACAAATTGGCTTCATCCGGGGATCATTTCATACAGAATTTTGAGAGCATTCAACCCTTTGAAAAGAAAAATTGTTAGCTTTGACATAATTGAAATTAAGAGAACTTTGCCAGTCATCAAAAAAGAGGTGTCCGGAAACTTTTGACCGGCAGTGTAGACCTGAACAGGCTTGCGCAGACTTCTTCGCTTCAGGTACTACCTTCTCTCTGGACATATCCACTTGTGCAACAGTTCCTTAGAGTTGGGATTTCCTTTAATTTCTCAGACTTCTTGCTCAGGTTCGTCTCACAGGATCTCATAGGGGTAGATTCTCTATACGGGATCTCAGTTTTGGATTTTTGAATGGGCAGCTCTGCTCAATCTGCAACCACGGAGTATTACACCAGACTCTCAGTTCATGAACGCGCGGTCACATGCGGTTGATGAATTCCTAGAATTGCGGGTCCCCGCAGTTTCTCAGGCGGCAGGGAGAGAGACGGTTGCGACTCCGCCTCTGAAGGGACGCAGTGCACTACTACTCAGTAAGGTATATTGCGCAATATTATGGAAACGGTTCAGGCGACAAAAAGGTTTCCTCTGCCACAAATGTACATCACGAAAACTCTGCACGCACTAACAGAACACCCAAGCGACAAGTTTTTGCCTATGCATTTAAACACAGACCTAACTGCGTTACAGGTGTAAACTCTTGTGTACTGTGCAACTGAGACAGTCGCTAGAACATTGGGCCATAAAACTCGGCCTACAAATATAATCTTTGTCCCAGGAATAGAACGAGATCCACCTTGGAAAATCAGGTTGGATGTGGATGTCAGCAAAGTAAGGAGCAAATTGGGTTGACTGACTCAAAATTTGATGGTAGAAATTAATGAAAGCTATAAAAGGAAATCCCGAGGCGACTAATATCACCTTCAACACTCTCGGCCGCTGTGTAACGACAACAGCAAAAAAAGAACTCCAAAATATACCATGCATCTAAGTTTGTGCCTACGACGACAGACATGCCCAGCTAGGCGAAATTTTCTTCGGGAATACATGTTTCGCTTCCACCTCCATTTTTTCTGAAGAGCGGGAGTAGTGGCAGCCGTTTGGCGATCTCTCTTCTAGTAACGTCACGTATCCCCGATACATTTTCAATGAAGGTAATTGAAAAGAAAAGTTTACAAAGTGTTTCTTTGTTATACATTATTGAATATTTTAAAATCACAGCTTTGCACATATTGAGCCCATTCCACTCCCAGGCGAATACCCTGCTCACTCCTCTGACACCCACAGAGCTTCTAAATTGGTTCACAACCATAGGAATCATTTCCAAAACCTGTTCCTTGAACCCACTTCTCGTCAAGGGAAGCATTCTTTTTTTTCAGACACATAAACAGGTGATCATCGCAAAAATACGTTCGTTTCGCTTTGTACATTTTTATTTGCATAATTTTTTTCTCATTGTGAAAAGCTTAATTCATTGTACATTGTTTCATTAATTGTAAATAGCTACACTATATATTTTTTAGAAAAAAAAACATTTTTTTTCTTTTATATCTACTTACTACTTATTGCTGATTTAGCTTGATTTTTTTAGAGGCAAAATTAGTGAAATAAAGTTTTTTTTTTAGAAATTGCATAGAAATAAATAATAGTTGGTGTTTTTTCAAACTACATTTTGCCCACTATGAATGTAAAAGCTTCGAATATTCCTTTCTAATGTTTCTTTTTATTATTATTTGTAACATTGCTGAAGAAATACAAGGTATTTGCGTCTTTAAAATATTTGAAAATTCTAGTGTTAAAACACCTGATTAGAAAATGTTGCTTTACCTTATCGCCGGACCTGGTTGAGGAGCAACCAAAGATCCTCTGTGTTGATACTGAGATGTTCCAGTAGGTGGTGAAGGATCTGGAGGTAGGCCATTTTCTAAAGATGTTGCATGACTACTAGAACTCGAATGCGGTAAGTAAGTATTGTTCATTCGCGTTTCTCGGTTACCTCTAGGCATCGACGTTGCAGTCCCTGGCGGAGCCTCTTGATGAGTAAGATTGGGGTGTGACGGATTCATTGAAGGGTGAATGCTGTTTACTGGAATTTTAAAAGAATAAATTAACCTCATATGGTTTGATTTATAGACAATTAAAGATAGAGGTGGTGAAAGTACTTCATTAAAACTATAAAATGATCTAGAAGAGATAAAAGAGCTTGATAAAATTTCAAACTGAAATAGGGTCAATATGGGTAAGTGCGATAACGGTGTTAGGGTCGATTTCACCAACAATGATTGAATAGGGGAATAACTAATCATGATTATATTTAAATCAATAACTAAACCGACATTAACTGACGATGCGTTCCATAGGGTTCTCTCATTTAATTTTAATCTCCGATTAGTTAACTGTATACCAACTAAGTGAGAAAATCAGGATTCTTTTTTGTCCTGTAAATGTAAAATAATTTGGCATACATTTAATAGATTGAAATCGTTTTCAAAATTTCTATCACTATTTCAATTCGCAAACCAATAATGTAAAAGGACTATAGTAATCAATTAAGACGCTTAGAAGTATCTGATGCATACATGGAAAACATGTAGGAAGGAAGCTACATTATGCGCACTGTAATGGACAACTGTAATTTGGTAAATGTCCATTACCTTTAATTAAAGTTCCTTCGGGTTTAATGAATACATTCTTATCACCAGGGACAAGATTTTAAATTGACGAAAATAATGAAATTATGCGACGAAAATGTAGAAATTATGCGATAAAAATTGAAATTATGCGCTGAAAAAAAGGACCTATAACGTGACAAATATTCAATATAATAGGTTTGGGCTATGTAATAAATGATTTTGTGTTACCTAGGTCCTACTTTTCGTTGATTATATATACAAACTGCAGAAGGAAAAGGATTTATGAATATTGGAATCAATTATATACTTCGAAAATTTATATTATATTACGCTCATATAGACATCCATTAATTAATTAATTTTATTACGTTTAATGATGATTACTTGATATATTAGTATATTATTATATTTCACACTCGAGAAGGAAGTACCATTCATTTAATATAACCATGGATCAGAAGGACCAAAATAAAAAAAAAATAATTAACGTTTCTCACTCGTTTCATATTCGGAAGTACAAAATAGTGGCGCTATCTGCAGTTAACTCAACCTATACAGTACACATATATACCGTGCGAAACTAAAAATGCAACAAAATGGGCATTGTTCAGCTTTTAATCGGTTATATTACTTAACACAGTAAAAGACAACAGTTATTGTTGAAAATGAAATAAATAAGCTAAAAAATGAATTATTTTCTTAGGTTTTAATGAAAATTTTATTTTATGCGATGATTATGCCAAAACTTTCAAATTATGCAATGAAAATAAAATAATGGAACGAAAATAAATTATGCTTTGTTATGCGATTAAAATAGGGGTTATTTTGCATGCAAACTTCAGAAATCGAAAAAATTTCAAGTTATATTCAATTCTGAAATATTATGCATTTATGCAACTTTCATAAAGTTCGGGTGTCTACTCATCACGTGTCTCGCGCTTCGCACTAGATTAAAGTATGTACAAAACGCGAAATATTTTATAATATTATAGTAATTGTATTATAATTATATTATCTGTATGTTACATTAGTTTTTGTACATACGTCCGGGACTACTTATTCAGATCTTGAAACATAAAGTATATATTTTAGTCTTTTTAATTATTTTATTTCTTATTTTGCATTAATATTTATTATCAGTAATTTATAGCTAAAACCATAAATATTGGTGGTAGAATGCTGGCTAACAAACTAGACCTGTCTTTTTTTGCCAATAAAGACCGTAAGTAAAGGAAATATATATGATATAATATTGATTAATTATAAAGACGGGTATCTATCAAGGAGACTCCTTCAGTATTTCAGTAAAGACCAGTAAAGAGTGTAATGAAGGAAATTCTGATCAGAAAATTCCTCCGAAAGTTATCGCCTCGTCAGACTACAGACAGACAGACGGACCCACACAAGACATTTTTGTAAAACTCGTTTTTTCTAACTCAGGTCTTTTTAAGACGAGAAACTTTGCTGTTAGAAACTTTCATCGTATTGGGCGTTGTTTAGCTATAAATTTGAATTTTCGATTTTTATTATTGAATTTCCCACATTTAAAAATAAAAACTATAATTCCTGTTAAAAAATTCCTACAGGCAATTTCGTAGGACTTTTTAATGCGAATAATTTTGTTTGAACTATTTATCGTATCTAGCGTTGTGTCATATGAATGTTAAATTTATAATTTTCCTAGTTTTATTTTTAATGGCTAAACCATGAATATTGGCGCCAGACGGCTGGCTAACAAACTTGACCTGTTTTTTTCAATCATAAAATTGTGTACCAAAGGAAATTTTTATTGGACAATTCCTTCGAAAGTTATCGCGTGCCAGACTACAGACCAACAGACAGACGTTATTGTAAGCACCGGTTTTTTACTCAGGGAGTCTCATCATAACATTGAGAGTGGATGAAAACTGGATAGGTATATATTCACATGAATCTACATAATTTATGATAATGTAAAAGTAAGTTTAGGAACGCAAGGTACCGATTAAATTAGGTTAATCGAGGATTAATATCCTATCAATGTTCGTGACATCGGCCCTTAGTGTGATAAAGAGAAAATTTGGAATGAAAAGCCAATCAATTTTTGTGTGTGTACAATATGAAGCTTATATCTGTAACTATTTGTAGAAAAAAGACCGCTACCAATACTCATTGCTTTAATCATTATTTTAAAGGAAACAGAGTTGCTTTTAGAAATCTGAAATTCGTAATTGTGTCGGCTGATCTTCAAAATAAAATTTCTTCTGTATAAAAGCATCTTTTGTTGACTTTTTTTAAAGGAATGAAGGAAGATATATTTTCCTATAACACCCGTGGTTTGGCTTAAAAAAAAGATTTTTAAAAAATTCTTTTTAGATGTCAGTGATTATAGGATAATTAAATATCAGAGATGGAGTTCGTGTGATAATTGTTTTTTTGTCCCATTGTTAAATACAATAATCTGTTCACAGTTCGAAGTTATTTGGAGAGGTTAGTGAATGTTACGTACATAATAAGAATGTAAGTTAACAATAATGATGACTGATTAACATTTTTATAAATAAAGTTACACATACAAGTCATTCTTAATTCAATTTAGAAGTACAGGGCGGCCCAATTGAACTGCAACTTTTTAGAACGCTGTATTTTTTTACATATATAAAACTTAATTTTATTGAAGCAATTATAAAAAATGGCGAAAAATATTTAAATTTTACAAATTTATATCGAATTTTCGATACTGCCACCTTGAGAACGAACTATTGCTGTGAGTCGGTCGACAAACGAGTCGCACACTGCGCGAATGTGCTCCTGCGGGATCATCATCCATTCATGAAGAAGGGCTTTCTTGAGCAATTCCAGTAGATCTTACACTGAGCACTCTCCACAACGGACACGAGTTTTCTCTGGGCGTATGGCAAGACGGGCAATAGAACAGCACCATAGAAGTGCCTAAGATGGTAATATAACACTTTTAGAGCCGCATTGTGTCTCTCTATGTAACCGTAGCATGCATACTTTTAGCATCCACTGTCAACATGTCCAAGTGTTTCTGGCTTTTGCTTGCACGCTCGGCAGTTGGTATCGCCTACAGGTACATTCATTATGCGCTCGCGGTGAACTCCGATCTCAATCATGCAGACTTGAGAAACATGTTTAACAGACCCATCGATAGCTCTTCTTTACGCATAATGCCGTCGAATTTACCATGGAGGGGCTTGTCAGCATATTTTCTTAGTGGAAGCGAATGTTCTGCTTCCTGTACACGACTTTTGCGCATCAAAGGTGTTAGTGATGTTAGGCCACGCGTAGTGTCCCTGGAATCAAATGGGAGGCCAAGCTCCTCTGCGGCCCTATCTGCGGCACGGTATAGAAACGGCACAGCATTGACGACTTCATGTTGATGTACGAGTCGCATAAAAGAACCTGTGCTATTTAGAACTGAACAGGCTGTAGCCAGAATCGTTCTTCGATGAACACACTTCAAGCTTAGCTAGCCTCTACCCCCTTTATCTCGAGGGAGGTATATTCGAGGTACGGAAGATCTGGGCCAGCATATTGGTCGCCTGGATCTTATGCTTCCCAGATAATTCGAGAGCCCACATTTTTCTGAGTATTTGGCGATTCCTCTTTTTAAGGGCCGTTTTTAACACATGCATATTTTGGGTTTCCGCTTGTGGTATTCCAAGATATGTATATGTTTCTCCATTACGAAGATGTAATGCTGCCACAAGGATTTAAGGACCTCTTTTGAGGAAGCGAAGAGTTTAAGGTCGTCCATGTATAAAAGGTGGTTGACCTTATATTCTCTTCTGTTAATCGTCCTTACGTATCAAGCAGTCATACTGTCAGCTCGATCTACGAAGTTCGAACCGCCTTGACTAAGTCGCGTCTTTCACATCATTGTGACCGAAGAAACGCTCTGAATAAGTCGTGTACTTTTATATCACCGCGAAATAACGTATCATCGAGCATTGAACTAAAGTCCCTTCGGCTGAGACTGTCGGTCGTCGTATGAGTCTATTTCCGGATAAAGTCTGCTGTATTATACGTCTGCGATCAGAACTCAAGAGTGGATTCGGAAGCTGTTTAGGACCGTGTATCGCTCTACTACTAGTAAACAGTGCTTGTACATCTTTTCACTACTTGAGTCACTTCCAATTTACTCACACAAACATCCGGTAGAGTAGCTTCACTGCTCTACAAAATATACGGAGATCCAATCGACAAGACAACCTCTCTTGCCCTTTCAGGATTAATAGGTAATTGTAAGTTTAAATTTATGTAACTGAATCTTTTCTTTGTCTTTTATTAAAACATCTGTTATCTTGACTACACCTCTTTTTATTTCGAACACTTTATTAAACGCAATCCCAACAGGATTGTTAGTATCAACGAACCCACAAACAAATAAACGGTCAGATCTTACCAGCCTGACATAATCAGCAACACTGCTCTCTCTCTTTCTCATTTTTCCAAACTATCCTCGCCTTTTGCTCGGGACGTGACAAGCTCCAATCCTACATAATTGCATATAGTGTAATTGTGGAAAAGACTTTAAAGCTTCTAACATTCAGCCATCAGTGGTCAAATATGCTGCTATATACCTCTTTATTTCGCCCTCCTGTTTTTCGTAGATTCTTACATAATATTTCAAGTCAATTTTTAATATTTTTCACTTCATGAATTTTACACCAGGGTAGTATACGGGACATAAACTATCGAAAGCCTAGTTTTTCTGCGAATATTATCGGTAAATCGTCTTCTGCAATAATAAAATTTAAAGCCTGAGTGAAACCCTCTGATTCCTCCTTTTATAGAATTGTTACATTGTTAAAATTGTTGTCCAGTTTAGCTTTTTTCGTGGCAGGTTGCCACGAACTACCTGTTTTTTTTCGTGAAAACAAAAATTTAAAGATCAGAGCAGAAACCATAGAGGAATTAGAAATGCAATGGGGACAGAAAGCCATCCACGTCGCGTACCCCCAAAACGTTAGATTCAGTACAGGGTTGTCAGTACCAGAAATGATCACAAACACGTGTTACATCAAGACTGATTGACCGGTGCCGATTATGTGGAGATACCAACGAATTTATCGAGCACAGACATGATTACTCCAGGTTGCAGTAATTTACTTACGTTAAAATTGCCAACAACCGATCTAACACTCTCCATATTTTGGTTTTCCACATTTGTGTAAATTATTAAGCATAACATTACGATTTTATGATTAACAAAAACTAAAATAAAACTGATTTTGTATAAATATATACAGGGTGTCCCAGGCTCAAGTGTCCGGACTTATATGGCCGTATAAAAATAAAAAAATAAATTTAAAATTTCTTTTCCAAAAATCAGTTGAAGTTTTAGTTTCTCAGTTATAAAATATTGAAGCTGGTCCAATCAGGAGCGCCGCGTAAACAGTCGTGTGTGCGTGAGAGGGATTCCAACGATGTGCTATATAAGTCCGGACACTTGAGTCTGGGATACCCTGTATAGTACTCGATTAAGTATTTTTCCAGATTATAAATTTATATAAATAAACTTTTTTTTTACATTTTTATACATGTGTATCGTATTTCTACCGTACTTTTCAAACTTATGAAGAAATATTTCTTATGGTGTTATGTGAACTCGAAGCCTTTCTATTGGATTAAATTAACAATCTCGCAGAAAAATGGTAAAGATTCTATTTTTCTTCCAGTATTACCGAAACGGATATGGCTTAATGGTATAATAATAATAATATTAATAATAATGATAATTAATCATAACATTCATAACATTCTACAAAGATTGGTAGCTCTAAAAAGTATCCAGAGGTGAAACCTTCATCTCCAACTGTCGCGTCTGCCACGTAAGGTCATCCGCGGCTAGAGACCTGACTCTAAGGAACAGTGTTGCCCGATCTTAACTCGCGTAAATTTCCCGCTCTTGCTTACCTTCTAGGACAGAAGGAACAGAAGCGGATGACGTACACGTTCCAGTTGCGTCGGGATTGGTTGCTTTAAGGAACCATGCTCGTAGCTTCCGGAGCCTACAACTTCTCACATAATAATAATTGAAAAAACTATAGCACCTTGAAAGGAATTTTGATCATGTTTTACTGGAGTTCAGACATGTAGAACCAACACAAGGTATTCTCTGCCCAAGATGATCATCACAAAGGATCTGCGTGCACTAATAGGACATATGAACAGCAAGGTTCTACCTATGCATTTGAACGCAACACTGAATGCATTAGAGGTGCAAACTCTTGTGTACTGTGTAGCTGTAGCAACCGTTAGGACGTTGGGCCACAGATCTAGGCCTACAAATGCAGTCTCTACCCAAGGTAGGATCGAGATCCACCATGGAAGGTCAGGTTGGATATGGATGACAGCAAATTAAGGTGTAAATTGGGTCGATTGACTCAACATAAGAAAGGAAATAGAACCAGAAAGGTGATACACCATGTGACTAAAATCATCCACCCACGATACATCGAGACATTGATACCAGCAATATTGGATGAGATTATAATCTCCCAACGGCAGAGACTTGATCGTCTTACTGCTAGGCTGCGTCGGTACATGAAAAGTAGTGCAAGAAGGCAACAAAATCGAACCATTCAGGCAGGTGAAAGAAGGTTCTATCGTGAACAGAGTGTAAAACAAAAAATCAGCAAGACACCGAAGTACCTCAATTGGAAGACATGACTAACTACTGGTCGGGTGCTTGGGGAAAAGCTAACAGAAGCAATTTGGACACTGCGTGGTTCCAACTAGAGAAAGCAAGAGCAAACAATAACCCTGACATAGAGCTGACTAACATCACATCTTCAGATGTTTCAACGGGTTTGAAAAGGGCAAGTGACTGTAAAGCTCCAGATCCGGACATGGTTCACAACTTCTGGTACAAGTACCTGACAAGTGTGCATTCTGCGTTGGCGAGGTGTTTTCAGAAGATCATCGAACATCCAGATCTGATGCCAGGCTTTATGCGTAATACGTATAATACGTACATGTTGCGTAAAAAAATCAGACGCTCAGAATCCATCTGAATTTAGACAGATAGCCTGTCTTCCAACAATTTATAAATGCTTTACAGCCATCATTACAGATAAGGTATATTCTCACTGCGACGAGAATGATATCATAACAAAAGAACAAAAAGGATGGTGTAAAAACTCGCGCGGTAGTAAAGATCTAGTCACCATAGACGCTGTTGCCATTACGCATATTCGTAAACATCAAAGAAAATTGCACATAGCATACATAGACTACAAGCAAGCGATTCTTTCCGTACAACATGACTATTTGCTTGAAGTCTTAAAAATATAAAAAAACTGCCCACGCATCATCGACTTTCTAAGTCGTGCGATGATGCTTTGGGGTATAAGAATAAAGTATTTTGATCATGGACAACCAAGGATAACCAGATCAATATACATTATAACGGGTATCTTTCGGGGAGAATCCTTCAGTGGACTATGCTTCTGTTTAGCGTTGAATCCATTGAGCAAAACACTAAATAGCATGTCTCATGAGTTTAGAATACATGATAATGAGGATGGTCATCAATTGACCCATATTCTATACATGAATGACCTGAAACTATACGCTAGTTTAGACATCAAACTGCAGCGAGTGATCGATGTCACAAAGCAGATAAACGTAAATCAGTGCATTTAACCACAGGAGAATTAGGGACCGCAGAGCAGGAGAACGAGTTTGAAAATGACCTCAAGGCAATGGCTGAGGGCGAGTCATATAAATACCTGGGTATTCAGCATACGATAGTTAAGAAAAGCCTAACGGCTACCTTCACTAAAAGACTCAAGATTGATTCTGAAGAGTTTTCTTGACTCGGCAAACAAGATCAGGGCAATCAAAACCTATGCCATCCCTGTCCTCACGTACTCCTTTGAGCTCATCAAATTAGGGGCGTTGTAGATGTCAAGAAACTGTGTAGGTCACAAGTTATACAGTTGCGAGACTATTTTAACAGCAAAAGAGATGCTGCGATTTACAAAACTATCTGTAAAGCGGATCTCGATTACACGCCCCTGAATTTGTCCTCAGAGGAGGCATTGAATATTAGGGCAGAAACCACAGAGGAATTAGAAACGCAATGCAGACAAGAAGCCATCCATGACGAGCACCCAAAAACGTTAGATCAACATGAAATGCATAGTAACGCATCCAATATTTGAAACTTGCATCTATTTATCCTATTGTGATTTCAGCTACAGGCAATGTGCACGGAAGATGCACTAAACATCTTGAACATTTAGGAATCAGAAGTGTACTGGCAGCAGCTCAGAAGGCGGTTTTATTAAACACCTGTCGTATTGTAAGAAACTTTCTGGACCATCAGGAAGCAAGCAACTAAAAACCTATGAAGTGGCATATGGTAGCTCTAAGAAATCATCCAGAGGCGACTTTTGTCTCCTCCGAAGCTCGCGGCCGCTTTGTAAAGATAACAGCGATAAAAGGCGAACCCCAAACTACATCATGCTCCTAATTTTGTACCTACAAAATCATCGCAAAAGATTTCAAACATCGTACTCAATTAATTTATAACATGATAAAAAACCGGGTTCACCCAGGATGAAGTTTAAAAAGGAATAACTACTTAAATATAACCTGTATAAACTGTGGGGTGCATTGAATGAATAAGCATTCTTCGCGTACAACAAACGAAGATTATCTATGAGTAATATTGAATTAAATTAAAAGGGTTATAATAACCTAATCAACAACGAAAATAATATCGAAGGGAAAATATTCTTTAAATGTATTTTCGTTTTCAATCTCATCATGTCCCCCCTAATTTAAAGTGTAAATATTGTGATAGTGAATTTCAAGTTCTGAATACAACTTCTGCAGCAAGGCATCAAGTAATGCAGAAAATATTGAAAGCAACTCTTCCACTATTCGTCGAAATGAATCCCAAGAATCCACTTCATATGAAGAAAATCATCCTCGAATCCGTCAGTTACAGAAAAAAAGCTAAAACAGATTCCAGTAAAGACTTACAGTCTTCGTCTGCAGTAATTAACGAAGGTATTGTAAAAATGTTATACAAAGACCTTATTCCTCTAAAGTTTTCAAAGAAAGAAGGAGTTTGAGAATTAATGATGCTTGCTGCAAAAAATGACCAATGGTTAGGTGTAGAAACTATGAAAAATCGAATGGACATTTTGTACACAGAATGAAGGGACCAGGTTATGGAGAAAGTTGATAAATATGAAGCAGTTGCTTTGACGATTAGTTTAAATTTTCCTTCACTCTCAATACTTCTGAAGTGTTTGAAAATTAAAAGGCAATCTTGAGAATACTGTGAAAACCTGGAACTTAGATTATAAAATTGCTTCTACAGTTCATGACAATATAAACACAATTGCCTGCAGATGGAATACAGAACAAAATTTAAAACAGTCCTGTCTGAATTGGAAGTACCTGAAGAGGAATTTTTTACAATTACCGGATAGAAGATGAGTGGAAATATGTATCTTGAGTGATAAAGAAATTAGTGGAGCAAATTTTTGCTGTATCTGCAGCACTTGGGGCAATATCAATTGAATCATATATTCAGTTATTTACAAGTCAACAATGAAATGAGCTTAAAAAATAAGCTTCCATTTTAAAAGCGATTGACGTCAATGTGCTATTAATTGAAAAAAATGAAGTCAGTTTATCAATGACCAGACCCTTATCAAGAGAGCTTGTTTCTAATTTTTCGACAATAAACAATGCAGTTGGTGACATTTAAAAAAGTTTTAAAAAATTTGTATCAGAGAAAATAGAAACTTTTCTTCTGGCTAATTCAGAAAACGGAGTTTCTATTGCTGAATTAGCTACAATTCTGGATCCTAGGTTTGCACTTGGAATGCTTGAATGAAACTTTATCAAAAACATCTCTTTTAGATCCCACTATTTGTATGTATCTTCATATTCTGAATTTTCTACATAATTTGTATAGTTAAAGATTAAATTGCTCAAAGCTCTTTATGCTTTGAGGTACACATTCTCATCGCGACACTCGGGCCACGCGCTCGATTTTTGAGACATTTTTAAATGTATATTCATTTTCTGAATTACCTTACAATATAAAGCTACAATCCTTTCTTCAGATATTCTTCTCTATCTCGCGTTGTTATGCTAAAAATAGGATTTGTCTTCATATTATTTTTGATGGATAAAACAAAACATGAATTTTCGATTTTGACATATCAATTTCTATATATAAATTAACAACGAGGAGTTCTGTCCAAAAATGGTTGAAAAAAATGTTGTCTGAATTTTTAAACGCTGAAATTTCTTCAAAAATTTTTCCCCATATTTCGCGTCGTTTAGCTCAAAATTTGGATTTTCCGTTTTTTTCATAGTATTTTCGATAAATAAAACCTATTGAAAAACCCCTATTCTATCAAAAAATGGTTAAAGGAAATTGTCTAGGATTTTTTAAAAGCTATAATTTCTCTTTTAAGACTTCTCGTATTTTGCGTTGTTTGGTTCGAAATTTGAATTTTGGATTTTCGCATAGTATTTTCAATAAATAAAACCAAAATGAAAAGTACTATCAAAAAAGGGTTGAAACAAATTTATTAGTACTTTTTGAAAGCTGCAATTCACTGTTGAAACTTTTTTCCGTATTACACGTCGTTTGTATTAAGATTTCAATTTTCGATTTTTTTCATAGTATTTTCGTAAAATAAAACCAAAATATTAAGTCTTTTCAAAAAATGGTTAAGGGAAACACTATAAGTCTTTTCAAAAAGCTACAATTCTTCTCTGAAACTTTTTTACTTACCTGTCGTCGTTCAGCTTAAAATTAGAATTTTCGAGTTATTCATTTTCGATGCATAAAACCAAAAAAAAAACGAATCCTAACAAAAAATGGTTGACAGAAAAATTGCAGATATATTGAAGTGCTTCAATTCTTCTCTTAACCTTTTTTCACGTATCTGTCATCGTTTGGCTTAAAAATGGAATTTTCGATTTTTGGATAGAATTTTCGATGGATGAAACCATAACTATTGGTCAAGGAATGCAGGTTAACGTAGTCGTTCTTTCTTTTAGGACCTAAAAAAAGTGTGCCAAAGCTCGATTTGATTTGTTCATTTTTTCGAGAGTTATCGTATTTACGGGCGGACGGACAGACAGACGCCATCGCCAAAACTTGATTTTCGTCTTCAGAGGGTCTCAAAATGTGCAGGACACGTTGAAAAACAAAAGAAATAATTCATTGATTTTACTGAACAGGTACAAAAATATTGAAAAACCTATTGTTTACGCAAGAGCCAAAGTTCAATTCTCAACATTAGTTTTGCAAAGAAACACATAAGGAAATCAGCACAAGGAGCAAAAAGAAAGTGCACTTCATTTTCTATTTTTTGGAAATGACACAAGTAATTCGGAAAGAAATGAGGCAGAAGAATATCACAAGTGTCCCAAAATAGATGCAGAAGATGATGCATACCATTGGTGGAGTGAAAAAAGCAGGAAATACAACACTGATGCTGAAATCGCAAGACAATATTTGTGTATTCTTGTTCTACTCGTAGAACAAATATCTTCGGTGAGCTTAAAGGAGCTGGAAAAGGGTGGCTAGGTTCACTGAAATACAGAGAGCGTAGAACAAATATTTTCAATGAGCCTAGACACTTCGCTAACAAGAAACTGTATTTTATCCCAAATGTTTCTAAACCTCCTCGTCATCAAAAGAAACCTTAAATCTGCAGCATAATTAAAATTAAAAATGTTATTGATGTATTCAAGAAATAACAATCCTTGAATATTATAAGTACATATTATAATAATAATTAAGTAATAATGCTAATAATGTAATAAATATTTGAATTCTCTAAACATGTATTTTGTTGAAAAATTAATATAGTAAATTGTTTCTCCAATTTCTTAAAACAATTTGCATAGCACGGAATCCAAAAATTTATCTAATAAAACATTTAAATATTTATTGAATATTTAAATTTGATGGATATTGCCTTGGTATAGTAGTAGTAGTATACCATTAAGCCATTTCCCTTTCAGGGTAGGCGTGACACTACCCGATTCGGGTAGTGTTTCTAGGTGGACAGTTTCTTGTAGTAAATAACTACAAGTGTGGGCTCACCACACCCACGATGTGCCAACAGCATGCAGTATTCTCGAATGGTTACCCATCCAAGCACTAACCGCGCCCAACGATGCTTAACTTCAGTGATCCGACGAGAACTGGTTTTTTCAGCGTGGTATGGCTATAGTTTGACAGATCTTCTGACAGAACTTCACGTCCATCTGTAACTGCCAAAATCAAAGCCGCGTATCTACTCTTAAGAAATTTATATCCTACCCGCCAAATGTTGCAAATGTTGTTTTGTCAGTATTTGGTGTTGTCCCTTCATGAATAAGCGTATACGACGTATGGGCCCTGAACAAACGCCATCCTGAGAGGGACAATACAGAGGGTACAAAACGCGTGTCTCAGATTCACATACGGAATCAGAAAATATTACAATATTATCCCCGCATTACAAGAATCTTGTTGTCTGAAACTGAAGCACTACTGGGAAGTGCAACTTTGTGTCCTCTCGCAGGGCGCTCCGGAATATTTATTTGATTTATTGTCATTTGTACAAGATAAGCGGGCGACAAAATCGCTTGCAACGAGATCCGATAGCAAGCTATATGTCCTTTGACTCTCGTCTCTTATCATAAAGTTCTGCATTTGAAAAAATTCTAGAATATTTCAATGACATTGTAAATTTTAAAAGCTTGATTTCTAAATTGATTCCAATCTGAATTTAAATAAGTAACTTCTATTGTGCTGAATGTATAATATTTAGTATTTTTTTAAAGTAATATCTTACCTGGATGAGTGTTAGAATGATTTGTCAAAGGGATAGCGAGCCGAGCATTAACAGCCAGTAAATGGTCCCTTCTTTGTAAAAGACTATTTACATGCTCTTCTAGTCTTAAATTTTCTGCCCTCAGTTGATGAAGACATGACAATAATGATGCAACTGCAAGAATGAATAACACTTAGTTTAAATACTATCGTAATTAAATCTGCATGTACAAACTTTTCTGACACATTAGTATGTACACTATACAGTAAGATTAAATCGATGGACATTTGAACACCTTTGGCTTAGGATTATCCTTATTTTTAGTGTTTGGTAATTAACTTATTTTTAAGTAACTGGTTAGTTACATACGAAAGTAATTATGATTTTAAAATGTTCTTTAGGTAAATATACGGAACAGTTTTTGCACCCCCACCCCTCCCACAACACACACTGATACGCAACTTTTGGCAGGGGCACAAATCCTGGTAAAACTTATTAGAGATAAAATAAATGAGTGACTTTAGACTTCTAACTAAAAGTACATTGTGAAACTCCAGTGCATTGTCTCTGTAACTTTAGTGACTCTTAAATTGGATACAATTTCTCAGTTCTTCAAGAGGCTTCTGTTGAATTTGAGAAATTCAATATAACGAAATTTTGAAACTCTAAGGCCAACCCCTCAGAGTTCCCTTTATTATTTCTAAAATGAGATACAATACTTGGTTCGACTGACTTGGTGTCTTAGCTTATATACTATTGCACGTGCCCATTACTAATCACTAATGTATTGACTAGTCTTAAGTGGTATTAGATATCTCTGTTTGCACATTCCCAACACCTCCCCTCTTAGATTGTGCTTTATCGTAGAAATTTTAACGAGTTTATAATTTCAAGTTAATAGCTACATACAGGTTTCATTCTAGGAGTTTTAATTCTAATATCGGTGTTCATCATTTGTAACATTTCCCGTATCTCTTGGTGTTAAGTAGGTCCATTGTTGTCGAAACTACAATTGTTGTAACAATATCCAAATATTTGTTTGGATAAATCTATTAAAGCGTTAAACACTACTATTTTATATAATGCTAAAAAGCTTATAATCCCAATAGAGAGAAAACCGAAGTTTTTAATCCATTCTAGCGTAACTTCTTTCCAAGTTTGATTTTTTCGACCTACTTGTAATGATTGAAGTTGTAATTCTGCGTTGTCCAAGCTTATAGAGGATTCTTTGAAACTATTTGAATGTGCAATATTGGGTAAAGTTATTAATCATGGTTTCAGTAAATCAACATTTGATAAATTGTCGGTGTTGAAATGTTATTTACAAAATATCTAGCTGTGTTTCCTATATCTGAATATAAACTTAATGCTACTCTCTTGAAGTCATATATTTACATTTATCGAGATGGTGTTTCTTTGTATGGGCTTTAGGGTCCAGTAATAAAAAAACTGTGTTTTTAATCAGACGTTGCGACTCATGCGGGAGTCCTCTTCAGTGATTTATTTCTAAACAAAACAATTTTACATTTTAAGTAATATGCTAAACAAAAACAAATTTACGTTTTTTTTTGTTTTAATTTTTTTATAGTAATATGCTTTCGATAAAAAATAGCAGTGAGGAACAAAATATAATTTTAGAGATTAAAATACAATTACGACTCTTTTTGTTGTACCGTTTTTTTGTTGTTGTTAGAAATACAATAATTTTTCTGACATTCATAAAATTAGAGAATATAATATAATGTAATTATTTTGTGAATAATTGTAACTAATTCACGATAAAACATAAATAAACTAATCGAAGAATTATAAATGGAAAACGATGACGAATAATTAGAAAAATGCTTTATTATGGTAATGAAAATTCACGAATTTTTTTAAATTATTTTAATTTGAAAAACAGTTTTTAGTTATCACATAATTTCTCAAATCTCATCAGTTTTTTATTTATTTATTTATTTTTTTTTTAAATGTATATCTTTATATGTCATTACTAACCTTACCAAATGTGTAAGAAAATCCTCACATCACTATTACACTAATAACATTCGTTGCCGAACACTACAGATGAATTTAATTTAATTTTTCCTCGTTTTTTTGGAAAGTACATATTTTTAAGGAAAGTGTCTAGTTGCTGTTGTCACTGTTGGAAAACGACTGATTTCTAAAGTGTAAGGGCATTATGTGAAACGGGCCATGCGGTTTAAAGTTTTAGTGGGAGAAGTGTCTATCGCAGCTCAGAGTGCAGTGAGAGTTAAAGGGAAGGTCGTAAATTTGAAATCGGAGACTTTCCTGTATTTTCATTCAAAATTCTTGTGACTTAGGGGTACTGGTTTACTGCTTTGGTTGATTTTTAATGTTCTTGGTAAGTTCTCTGAGAACGTGGACATGAGACTCAAAAAAATTCAAGTTGATCCTGAATGCTAAATAAATATTTATATGCACGTAGGAATTATAGTATTTCATAATTATTTTCGCGCACAGACTTATATTTCTTTAGATTTAAACATTTTAATTAACAGAAATTTGACCAAAAAAATGCAGAGTACAAATCCTGTTCTCAAAAAACGTGCGTACGTCACGGTACTTAAATTAATATAAAAATACATGTATTAGTCTTTTATTAGTTTTCTTCTATTAGATTCAAAAAAGGTACAAGGCCACTAGAAGATAAAATAATGGCAGAAAGTGAGTACAGAATTGTTTATTGTTTTTTAAATAAAGCCTTATAAAAAGAAGAAAGTTTTTGAATGTATGTTCTTTGATTGACAGTATTAGGTTCACTTGCAATGTGAATTATTTCTAGCAGCATACGTTTCCTGTAATTATTAGTTTTGTCAATGATTTTAGTTTGTTGGAAATTGAATCTGTGGTCTTCATACCAGGAATGTTTAGTTAATGCGGTCCATTTTGAAGTTGGTTTATATATACGTCTTTTGTGTGTTCATGTATTCTGAATTTAATCGGACCTTTTGTTGTGCCTATGTAGAAGGAGTCACAACGGAACAAGGTATTTTATAAACTACATTTTTACCGTCAAGTGTAGGGATAGAATCTTTCTTTCATTTGAAAATGGATGATAAATCATTTATATTTTTGAAGGCCGGTTTTACATCGAAAGGTTTAAGAATGCCTGACAATTTTTCTGATAGTCCCTGTATGTATGGTAGGGATATATATTTCGTTGCTTGTAGTGAGGTCACAGGTTGATCTGAGTCGGTTGTGTCGGTATTACTCGTTAGTGTGTGCGTGTTTATAGAGGTACGGCTAGTCGAGGGTTGATGTGTTTGAATTTCTGTGTGAGTGTCACTCGGTAGTGTGTGCGTGTTTGTAGAGGCACGGCTAGTTGAGGGTTGATGGGTTTGAATGTTTGTATGAGAGTTTTTCTGTGCGATGGAATGCAATCGTTGTTTTATTATCTTATTAATCATTTGTAGGGGGTAACTATTTGTTGTTAAAATTGCTTTGATTTTTTTTATATTCTGAGAATGGAAATCTTTGTGAGAAAGAATGATACTCCTGTCTACAAGGTTGTTGATAACATTTATTTTATATTTCATCGGGTGATGTGAGAAAAAATTAAGAACTTTATCTGAGCTAGTAGGTTTTTTGTACCAGTTGGGTTTTAAGCCGTCACCATCCCGAATGACCACTACGTCTAGAAAACTGATTTGATTGTTAGTTTCTCTCTCGAGGGTGAATTTCAATTTATTATTGTAATTGTTGAAAATGGTAAGAATTGTATCAACTTCATTTTCTGGTACTGCGGTTATGATATCATCGACATAACGGAAATAGAATGGAAGTTCGAATGGAAGTTTGGTCAGGCATTCTTTTTCTAGATCGTCCATGACGATATCTGCAACAATAGGGGAGATGGGAGAACCGATAATGACATATAAAGATACACATTTAAAAAATAAACAAATAAATAAATAAAAAACTGATGAGATTTGAGAAATTATGTGATAACTAAAAACTGTTTTTCAAATTAAAATAATTTTAAAAAATTCGTGAATTTTCATTACCATAATGAAGCATTTTTCTAATTATTCGTCATCGTTTTCCATTTATAATTCTTCGATTAGTTTATTTATGTTTTGTCGTGAATTAGTTACAATTATTCACAAACTAATTACATTATATTATATTCTCTAATTTTATTAATGTCAGAAAAATTATTGTATTTCTAACAAAAAAAAAAAACTGTACAACAAAAAGAGTCGTAATTGTATTTTAATCTCTAAAATTATATTTTGTTCGTCACTGCTATTTTTTATCGAAAGCATATTACTATATAAAAAAAAAACGTAAATTTGGTTTTGTTTAGCATATTACTTAAAATGTAAAATTGTTTTGTTTAGAAATAAATCACTGAAGAGGACTCCCACATGAGTCGAAACGTCTGATTAAAAACACAGTTTTTTTATTACTGGACCCTAAAGCCCATACAAAGAAACACCATCTCATTTAATACCAGAGGGTCAATCCAATTCCCCATCATGAATTTAAATTTATCTCTTTTTAAAATATAACTACCTGATTGTAAAGGGATCCTTCACAAAATACGTGATACATTAAGGGGGGGGGCTTCCAAAGCATCATTCGCCATGTCAAGTGCAATGGGAAAAGAATCACGCAAGGGGGGGGGGGGGGGTAAAGTTCCTTAACAATGTATCGCGTATTTTGTGAATGGCTTCAAAGTCCTAGAGTCTCTATCTTTTTCAGAGTTACAAAATATGTCAGTTCTCTAGTGTCAGTCGTGTATATGGCGATATATCCGTGTTCAATGGGTATATATGTTTCTTCTGGAAGTAAAAAGATGACTTCTCTGCATTTTCCTTTCGAGGTTGTACTTAAGGGAGTTGTAGCGCTACGTAGCTAGTCAAAATGAAAACTGTCTTGCATTTGACTTCCGAGGTACCTGATGTGGCAACGTCGCGTCGCCTCGCGCGTGTTAGTGTGTGTGTACATAGACGTCAATCATATGTTGCGTTTTATTCAGACTGATCTTCACCTACAATACTACAGGGTATCGCGGTGTTGCCACATCTGCTACGTAATGGCAAATACATCGTAAAACTTCGATGGTTTCAACGTAAAATTAATTTTTTGTAGCATTTGCGAGTATCCTCCGGACAATATTAAAGAGTGAAAATATTCACTACATATTTTTTTACTATTACAAGTTGTTTCATGAAAATCTGTTTGTCAATTACAAAATGGCGAGTAATTCAATGACGTAAAATGTTAGGATGCCATAAGAACACATGTTAAAAGCCCGATTCCAAAATTATTAATTTCTCTTTACATAGGTACCCTAGGCTCATGAAAATTCAACTGCATGCCTTAAACACCATTACGAAGTGATATGCAAAGTTTTATCAAAATCTGTTTGTCAATTCGTTTTTGGCTACAACTTCCTTAAGGTACTTGAATCGCAAGTGTCTTGTTGATGAATGATATAATGAGGTTGAATTCTCTTGTACATTTTTAAAGTATTTAGATTTTTACATTTTTTTAGTTGTTCCTTTTCTATAGGCACATGGTGATATTTCCCAGTTAGTATATATTTATGATCTACTATTTTGTTATAATAAACATTATCCTTCTTCTTATGTGGGATAGGAATTATACGTTCGATTGTTAATTCACCTTGATTTAGTAGACCCACTTTTAATATATATACTAAAGTTTCTTGTTTAGTAAATATGCTGATTTCACTAGAATCAATTATTCGTTGATAATTTGTTTCAGATCCTTCGTAATGGTATCTGGTGTTATGTTCCTTTTCAAATTCCATAATAGTTTTTTAAATTATTTTTCGTGTAACTAGAGTTGATTCTATAATCTACTAATCAGTGTGATTTTGTCCTGGAGAATAATATTTCTTCTATTTTCATCATTAACACTTGATAAATTTTGCATTGCTAGATTTTCAGTTGCTAGTCTTGAATTTACTCCTCTAATGTCTTCAAATGAGTTATCAAGTATTAATATTAGTATTTACGTATGATTTGTTAGAACACTTGATATTTTATTATTTTCGTGAAAATGGACTAATTATTTATATCTTCTAAATCGTTCTGTTAAAGAGTTCCGAAAAGCATTTTAGAGGCGTCTCCTATAATATTTTATAATCATCTTCTAAAACGTTATTTACCCATAATATTGTGTAGCATGATTTCTTTAGTCTTTAGTCTATTTACTTGTGCAATCATGCTAAGAATTGTTCGTTTTATAATACATGCATTGCCATTGAAAGCTAGAAATTCTTTGATTCTACTTATTGTGATCATTCTTTCATGGGTACTGGTGAAATTTATTCCGATTTTAATTGTCCATTCGTTGTCATATACAACTGCTTTTCCTAATTCTACTCTGTAGAAGTTTCCTTTAATTTCTGTTATCGTGACTTGTGCCTGGCACAAGTATGTATAGTCTGTTAGAAGGTCCATGATTTTGTTGTTATAGTCTTCTTTATTCATTATTATTGTTGTGTTGCCTTTGTCTGCGGGTAATATTATGTCTTTATTCCGATTCAGTTCGTTAATTGCTGTTTTTTCCTGTTTTGTTAAGTTTGAGGAGGCAAGTTGGACTTGGTCTAAGATGTTGGCCGTCCTACGCCGTATGTAGCTTTTTCGGGTGAACGAGTATATGTATATTGCGCATTCCAAATTACTGATAATTTCTTCTTTCGAGATTTTGGAGGGACCTACTGAGCTATTGATTTGGATTTAGATGTTCCCAAATAGTTTTTCAATTGTAAGAATTTTGGGACGATGTTGTTGTCCCTGCATCGTTTCAAGAAAGCTAAAGATGTTAGTAGCTTAGCTTGAGAAGACCTGAGCTTACTAAAAGTGTTAGTTTTAGTAAGAAAACTCTCCCCGTAGAGTTCTTTAACGATAGATTTAATGCTTTTACGATGATGCATTATAATAAATTAAGAGGTGTTTCGGATTTCAATCGTGTGCAAAACTATGAATCTTGCCCATGTTTCGTGAACATTTCAGTTCACTTCTTCAGGGCTAACCTGAAACTGAAGTTTCAGGTTATGTTGTTCTTATATATACTCTCTACGAAATAAGAATAGGATAAAGGGTAAGGGAGTTTTCATCGATCAAAATTTGACGAGAAAGGAAAGGGATGTGCAGAGAATGCTATACGACAGGGCTAGGAGGGAGATGAGTGAAGGGAGATCGGCGAAGGTAGGATATCGGAAAATGAAAAGTAGACGAGAAAATGTGGGTGTGAGACGAGCAAAAAGAGGTGTTGAAAGAAGTGCAGGGGAATTTGTTTCGTAGGAAGTATGGGGTGGGGGTAATGCAGGGTAGAGGAGTAGTGAAGGTACTGTACTGGAACGTAGCAGGGGTAAAGAAGAATGATGAGGAGTTCTGGAGGTATATCCAGGAATTTAATGTCGTGGGACTGGTAGAGACGTGAGTAGAAAGAAAGGAATGGGATAGAATAGAGCCAAAGCTGCCAAGGGGGTATAGGTGGAGACTCCAGGAGGCGGTCAGAGTGAAGAAGAAAGGAAGGGCTAGTGGGGGAAATATAACGGGGGTTAGAGATGGATTAGAGGAAAAAGTTCATGGATAGGAAGAGGGGCAGGGAGTGCAAATGAGGGAAGTAAAGGTAGGAGGGGTAACGTGTAAGTTTGTTACAGTGTACAATAAGGATGGGATAGAAAGAATTAAAGAAAGGGTGGAAGACTTGCTAGGCGAAAGAGAGGAGGGTATGGTGATACTGGGTGGGGACTTTAATGCGAGGATGGGAAGGGAAGTGGGCCTTTACAGAAAAGGGGAGAGCTTCGAAAGGAAATCGAAGGATAAGATAATAAATAGGGGGGGAGGAGATTCTAAGGGACTGGATGGAGAATAGAGGCTGGGCGGTGGCGAATGATATTGCAAGTGGTGACGAAGAGGGAGAATGCACATATGTAAGTAAGGTGGGGGTATCGGTGATAGACTATGTGGTCATGAATATGCAAGAATGGGAGGAGATGGACAAATTCGTAGTAGAGGGGAGGTTAGAATCAGACCATCAGCCATTAAGACTGTGGATAAGAGGGAGGGTGGCGGAAGGCAAGGTGGGGAAGAAGTCTCGATAGGGGAGAGGGTGACCTGATCGAGGGAGGCGATAGAGAAGTATCAGGAGCAGTTAGGAAAGGTACGCTTTGAAGTGTGCAAAAGAAGGTATTTAGAAAGAAGAAGAAAGGAATGGTGAAGCCGTGGTGGGATAGGGAATGTAAAAAGATGAAAAGGAAGGTGAAGAGGAAGTACAAGTGGAAAGAGGGTAATGCGAAAAGGGAGGAGTACGTAGAAATGAGGAAGTGGTTAAAATTGATGTGTAAGAAGAAAGAACAGGAAGAGGAGAAAGATCTGGAAGAGGAGTTAGGAAATGTTAAGGCAGAGGGGGACGTCTGGAAGATAATAAATAGGTTTAGGAAGCGTAGTGTCGCGGTAAGCGAGAAGATAGGGAGTGAGGATTGGAGAGTTTTTTAAAGAATCATTTCAGGGCTCAGATTCAAGGTAGAGGGATGGTGGGAGTAG
Organism: Andricus curvator; assembly: GCA_932195095.1. NCBI lineage: Eukaryota > Metazoa > Arthropoda > Insecta > Hymenoptera > Cynipidae > Andricus > Andricus curvator. The sequence goes on along the minus strand of CAKNYM010050836.1, from coordinate 122,691 downwards.
AAGAACGGGGGAGGCAGAGATGAAGGAGCTGAATGACGAGGAGATAGAGAAACAGATAAGGAAGTTAAGAAGTTCAAAAGCAGCAGGGCTGGACACGGTAGAGAACGGAGAATAGCTGTTTAGTACACAAGAGGTTAGGGAGAGGCTAAAGGAGGTAACGAAGAAAGTATGGAGGGGGACGGATTCCCAGGAGGGTGGAGAGAAGGGTTAATAGTGCCACTATATAAGAAAGGAGATAGAGGTAGACAGGAAAATTAAAGAGGGATTACGCTAATGAATAAGGCGCATAAAGTATACGCGATGGTGGTGGCGGAGAGGCTGCGGAAGGATGTCGAGGGGAAAGCAATATTACCGGAGACGCAGGCAGGCTTTAGGGCGGGTAGGAGTACTATCGACAATATCTACGTTCTGCAGCACGTGGTGGATAGGTAATTAGCGAAGAAGGGATCGAAAGTGTACGCGTTTTTTGTGGATCTTGTTTCGGAGGAATGGGGGAGTGGATGCTCACATAAAAGAGAGTGAGGAGGGCAAATGTGGTGATGAGGCAGGTGTGGGGGTTGGGAAATAAGTTATTCTCTGATGATTTTGGAAGGAGAATGAAATAGTTTGACTCACTAGTGATGAGTGTGCTATTGTATGGAGTAGAGGTGTGGGGAGGGGGGGGGGGGGTAGGAAAGAGAAGAGGTAAATAGGACACAGGAGAGGTATGTCAAGTGAACACTGGGGTTGGCAAGGAACACGCCTAATTATATTGTCAGGAGGGAGACGGGGAGAACGAGTGTAGGGATTCTAGCGGGGAGTCGGGCGTGTAAGTATGAGAAGAAACTTTTGGAAGAGGGCGGAAGTAAGCTGGTTAGGGAGTGTTTGTGGGAGAACAGGAGAGGGGGTGGGAAGATAGAGGTTGAAAGGGAAAGGTACTTTAGAACGGATGGACTGAAGATGGATGAAGTGAGATGGATGCATGAGGAAGGAAGGAAGGTATATGAGATGGTTAAGAAAAACGGCATGGAGAGAGAGAGAAGACAGCAGGGGAAGAGAGAATAAGAGAGTCAAGGTTTAACGGGAACTATGTGTGGATTATGCCAAGGGCGAGAGCGCAATATTTATGTGAGAAAGGAGAGAAAGGAAGTCAGGAGCTTATAGCGAGGATGAGATGTGGGTGCACGGAGGGTTTTAATAGGTTCTGGCTCTCTAGGGAAAAGAGGATGTGTGAACTGTGTGGGAAGGGGGATGCAAGAGTGGAGCACTGGTTGGAGGAGTGCGTAGAGGTGGAAAGGAGTGGGATAAGCATGGAGGTATTGATGCATGAAAGGGGGGACAAATTGGCTGTAGCATGGGTGAAGGGAGTGTTGGGTACGATGGAGAAGAAGAGAAGAAAGGAGGAAGAGGAATGGAGAAGGAAAGATTGTAAATAGGAGAGGAAGCAGATATAAGTAATCTGTAAATATTGTAAATAATAGATAAGTATCAGGTATTAGCCGCGTAGGCAGAGTTTGGCAATGCGAGGCGAAGGAAAAAGTAGGGACATGCGAGCGAGGCGAGGCGAAGCCAGGAAGGCAAGGCGATAAAAGCGTACTGTCTTAGAGATAAGGTATGGATGGATATTAGTTTTAAGAAAATTCTGTAGAAAAATGGAAGTGTAAGCAAGTCAATTTTTTAAGGCCAGCAGGCTGAAAAAAAAACGTTTATCCAGATATATACTCTCTACGATACCTGTGATTTGCCAGAGCACCCCACCGTGGGAACTGGTAGTAAGCTCAGGTCTTCTCAAGCTAAGCTACTAACATCTTTAGCTTTCTTGAAACGATTCAGGGACAAAAACATCATCCCAAAATTCTTACAATTGAAAAACCATTTGGGAACATCTAAATCCAAATCAATTCTACATAAAACAAATTTGCTTCTCTTGAAAGAAAGAATACAACAAACCAAATTTGTCTTGCCCACTACATCCAAAAAACTATTGAAACTTCAACTTATCCTACCAAGCACCCCTTAGATGTAATATATGGTCTACATTGGACCGCATATCATTTGACCAATCCGAACGGATTAAAGATCTTTCCACTCAAAAACAAAAAATAAAATTTGAAAAATTACTTCCAGTAAAAAACATCTTTAACCATCCTCACAGCAATGAAATGATTTCAGCCTTATCTAAAGGACATGGTTTTGCAGTAGCTCCCTCTAAAATCCCGAAAGAAGAAATCATCAGTAATTTGGAATCCGCAATATATAGCCTTCCATCCGAAAAAGCTAGTGACATATGGCGTAAGACAAACAACATCTTACGCCAAGCCCAACTTCCCTCCTCAAACTTTAGAAAACAGGAAAAAAAGCAATTAAAGAACTCAATCAGAATAAAGAGATCATAATATTACCCGCAGACAAAGGCAACACAACATTAATAATGTATAAAGAAAACTATGACAACAAAATCATGGACCTTCTAACTGACGATACATATAAAAAACTTAAAAAAGACCCCACAAAAACAATAGTCAGCAAAAAAACCCTTCTGAAAGACTCTAAACTTGACAGCAAAACAATATCTAAATTAATACCTACTAATCCCATCTCTCCAAAACTTTACCGACTCCGAAAAATCCACAAAAAAAACATTCCACTCAGACCGATCGTCAGCCCAATAAACTCACCAACGTACAACCTAGTACGCTTCCTCGCCAAAGGATTGAATCCTTTCATAGGAAACTCTATCACACACGTCAAAAGCTCTTTTGACTTTATCAAAAAGATACAATAGATTCACATTCAACCCCAAGACATCCTAGTGAGTTTCGACGTAGTATCTCTCTTTACGAAAGTACCAATCTCTGATACGATCGATATTATTAAATCCTTTGCAAACTTCCCCTCCAACTTCTCAATAATGCTTACTTCTCTTTCAATAACCAATTCTATGAACAAACCTCAGGAGCTGCAAAGGGATCTCCAATCTCACCTGTAATAGCTAACATCTTTATGGAACATCTAAAAACTAAAATCTTCAACCAATCCAAGCTTAACCCGGAATTTTGGTGCCGTTACGTTGACGACACTTTTGTCATCTGGAGACATGGACTAGATGAACTACAAAAGTTTTCCGATTTCATCAATCGATTACATCCGAATATCCAGTTCACCATGGAAATTGACAAAACGGAAAATTGCCTTTCTTGGACGTACTAATTTACAAAAGATCTGATAACACATTAGGGCATGCCGTTTACAGAAAAAACACCCACACAAACAGATACCTACATGCCTCCTCCCGCCACCACCTATCTCAAAAGCAATCGGTCATCAACTCCCTTGTATACCGAGCTGTCTCCATAACAGATAAAGATAACTTACAAAAGGAATTACAAAACGTTAAACAAATCCTAATACAGAACGATTACACAAACAAACAAATTAATAAAGCAATAAGAAAATACACCCCAAAAAACAAGTCAACACAACCTACTAAAGAAAAAGAGAGAAAAACGACCACCATCCTACCCTACATCGAAGGTATCACAGACCAAATAGGAAGAATTCTCAACAAACACACCATGCAAACCATATTTAAACCACCTGCGAAAATAGGGCAACTTCTAAACAACCCTAAAGATAAAAAAAAATACCTCTCAGCGATCCGGGAGTATAGAAAATCCCTTGCTCTTGGGGCAAAGTCTATATTGGAGAAACCGGGAGAGCGATGAGCCAATGTGTAAAGGAACATCATGAGAGTAAAGTCAGGCTAAAACATTGCACGCAATCAGCACTAGCTGAGCATCATATCCATACAGGACACAGCATTTATTTGACAAAACAACCGCCATCGCAAAAACATACAATATTTTTCCTAGAAAACATAGAGGAGCAATCGGTATCTTGAAACACCTTAATAACATCAATAGGGAAAATGGATATAATACCAATCCAATTTGGATTCCCGTCCTCCCGGGTTTAAAAAAAAAGACTTGATTGGCCAATCAAGTTCGACCAGTCCCCACGTTGGGGCGCTCTGGCCAATCACATGCATGGGAAAGAAGAATCAAGAAGAAGTTGGCAGCATATTACATAAGGCAACATAACCTGAAACTTCAGTTTCAGGTTAGCCCTGATGAAGTGAACTGCAATGTTCACGAAACGTCGGGCAAGATTCGTAGTTTTGCACACGATTGAAGACCGAAACACCTCCTCTCAATTTATTTTAATGAATCATCGTGAAAACATTAAATCTATCAATTAAGTCAGTGTTCCTTCAGTCTCTTGTGGTGACATTTTTATTGTCTTATCTTCGTCAAAGATTCCTAAACTTGTCCAATCATTTCATCTTGTTTAATTGGGGGATATTTACAATTTTTTGTATTTCCTTGGCTGTCATCTGTTGTTCTTATTCCATGAGTTGCTAATTTTGTAACTGGTGCCGGATCATCCTTTAAATGGAATATGTTATGATATTCCTTCAATAATGTTTCTGCTTCCTGCCTCCCTTCATTTATATGTTGTAATCTTGTTTTATCTAGTAATTCGTTTATTCTTTCTTCTGTTTGTTTTATTATGTTACAGTAGTTATCTTTATTATGTTTTAACTTCCATCTTGTTTCTTCGGCTTCATAAAAATTATCAATCGTCGCTGTATTTTCCGGTAAAATAGGCTTAAAATCTTTTCCCAATCTTGTGATTACTGAAAACCCTTCCTTAAAATTCACCAAGCAAATCATATCCTTTGATTTCGTTGAGGGTTGAGGATGTAATATTTTTGGACCTATTTTCATGGAACATTTGTCGAGATCAATCAAGAATTTTTGATCATATACAAAATTCATTCCTGATAATATAGGCTGTTTAAATAAATTGTCTTCTTTTATTATCTGGAATACTGATTCTGTTCCGAAGGTAGTTAATTTTACTGCATACTCAAATCTTATTAGGCAATTTCCAATTGTAAGTACATTATGTGTTACATATATTTGTAGGTTCCTTCCTTTTAATGAGCTTTCTTTATTAATAGATACATTACTTTCTGTATCTATGACAAATTAACATGGTTTTATCTGGTTGAATATCAGAACCACAATCGGCGTGTCGTGTCTTTTTCGGTCTTTAGGTATTGGCTGTTATTCTCTGCTTCGGGGTATTGACTGTATTCCCGTCTCTCTTCTTCCTGTAAGATGAAGTAATCGCCGTTCAGCTGCAATCGGTCTGGGGAACGACAGTTCGAGGCTTGTATTTCAAAATTTCTTTGCCTTGGTGGTAATCCTCGTAATTTTTCTCTACAATCTTTTTCTAAATGTCCAGTGCTTAGACGGCGATTACATTTACGAGTTAAATTTGAGTTTAGTGTTTTCTGAGGTGTGTTATTTTCAAATCTTGGCTTAAATTCACTCTTTACAGGTTGATTCGTCGTTGCTGTGTTTGCTAATCTTCGTTTTCCTCTTGAAATAATGTTTACCTCTGAAGCCATATTAAATGCTTCGTTTAGAGTTTTTTGGTTTTTGTGCTCTAAATCTTGTTTCGTATTCGTCTCTAATGTTTTTCAGAAATGTGCTGACTCCTGCTGTTGATTCAATATCGTCTCTAATTAAGATATCAGATAATATCGCGTTTATGTTGTCAATATATTGCCTAATCTTATGTTGAACAGTCATAAATGGTCCAACAAATGACTCTAGGCTCTCCGTGTTTCCCATGATGCTGGACTTTGTGTTCGTGACGTAGCCATTGATGTGTGAGACTCGTTACCGTTAAGTATGTCAGTAATAGTAATAGAGAGGATTGAAGAGTCTGATTCTACTGTCAGTGTTTCCCTACTCTCTCTATACGAATTCCACGCCAATGTGTCGCGTGACAAAGTTCAACTTTATTTCGGAAAGTGTACTTTTAATACAGATTAATCCAATGCATCGTTCTACTACCATGCACAGATTAAAATGTAGTGTTTGATTTTATTGAGGAAAAGTAATACCTGCTGACACGTGGACTATTACTTTACCCGAATTACAAAATTTTGCCTCGCCTAATGTGAAATTAACTATGATTGCACATTAATCTCCTTCCTCAGACAGTAAGGAGGACTTATACTCTTTGTAATTCGATTTCTTCTTGATTTTCCTTCTTTTCTTTTTGACTTTACGTCGCTTCTTAGTAGAATGCTGTTTTCTCGTAGAATTTTGATTTCTTGAAGCTGTGTGGATTCTTCTTTCAGCAAATTGCAGTAGGCTGATTCCCTTTTGCTGCTGCTGCTACTGGATTTGTGATTCTTGAAAATAGTCGAGGGCTCGTTCCCTTTACTGCCTTCTGGGCACCTGCTTATGGGCCTCGTTCACGTTGCTGTTGTAACTAAAGTTACTTTGAGATGACTCTCAGATGATCGCAAGATCGAAAATAGATGGGACTGTTGTTTTTCAACAAATGTTATGGAAAACTCCTACTTCAATTCTGAATCTTCAGACAGGACCGTTGTTTAGCAGATCTCACCGCTGCCACCAATTTTGAATTTGAGAAATTCAATATAATAAGATTTTGAAACTCTGAGGCGTTAGCCTCAGAGTGTACTTTATTATTTCTAAAATGAGATACAATACTTGGGCCGACTGACCAGCGTCACGGCCTGTAGCCTTTGGATTACAAATACGTCCTGTCCCTTTTACAGGTGTCGAAGCTTATATACTATTGCCTTAGTGACCTATTCCATGTGCCCATTACTAATCACTGATGTGTTTACTAGTCTTAACTGGTATTAGATATCTTTATTTTGTCCATTCCCAACACTTTCAAGAATCGTGCCTGTGGATTTCGTAACCTTGGCACGGGTTCGATAGATCGGTGAACACCGAAAGTCAATAATATCCATAATTTGTTTATAATCGTTGTGTGGTAGACTGGCGACATTTAATCTTAATTCTTATCGATTCCCATCGAGAAAGTGAACTTTATTTCGGGAGTGTCATTTAAATTGATTGACGAATAACACTCAGACTCTCAAGACTTTTTTTCATTTCGCAAAGCGATTCATCAATTCTTCAGACTTTTTGACACTCGCTAACATTAAGTCTTTATTTGGGCCAACTTTTAACCAGTCTCATGAATTTTACAGTTTTATGGACTTTTAACTTGTCTTGTTGTCTATGTGTCATTTTCGCGATGTCTACTGCAAGTTACTTCACGGAGCAAGCCGAAATTTGCTCTCGGACTAAAATTGCTTTTGCTGATGCAAAACAAGTGAAGCAAATCACTCAAGGAACTTTGGTCCCAAGACTCAACGTATTGGAGAAGAATTGGACGCGATTTTAGGCACGTCATCTAGAATTGATGAAAGTTCGTGATCAAAACAAGACGAATTCTTATTTCACAAGCAATTGTAGGATCACTGAAGAACACTATCTCAACGCGAAAGGAAAGATTTGCAGATGAACAGGAAAAATTCTCTAAAGAGCTGGTCTCCAGGTTCATAGATAATTCAAAGTTACAGGTTGAGGGTGCTGCTCCGTCTTATCGTTCGTTGCCAAAAATAAAATTTCCCCAATTCAGCTGGAAATTCCACTGAGTTCGCCAACTTCAAGAACTTATTTACATCATCATTCACAAAACCTATCAGTGATGTTGCAAAATTCTTGCAACTCGCGAATTCTAACCTTTCTCTAAAAAATAGGTGTGTCACGAAGATCTCGAAGGAAGGAATTTTGCCAAATTCACACACATAATTAAGGATTGAGTTTCAGTAGAAGGGCAGTGACGAAGAATGCCAAATTTAAGATTTATTAAAGTAAAAGGAGGGGTACCAATAAGGCCGGTTTTTGGCCCCCAACCGATTGGGCTCAAGTTATGTAAGATTGTTCCTTTGAATGTGACTCACAAAAGCATGCAACGATTTTCTGAATGAGCGTTTCATTAAGGAGAAAACACGGCCTTTATGGTAGCATTTTACATGGGATTTCGAGCAGCTCGACAGATACTTTAACATTTGACCCTGTTATAAATCTACCCGATTCACCAAACTTGCTCAAAAACAGTGTATGTATATGATGTATAAAATATAACAAAGCGATGATTCTAGGCACGTGTCTGCGCATTGAAATTCACCAATATATTCCACTATATAACGATCATTAAGAAAGATTTCAATTTAAATGGATGTTTTTGATGCTTTCTCTGCACAAATTTTCAAGAAATAGTGATTTTGTTGTATTTCAACATCAATAAATGTGAAATAATTAGAAAAAAGGAACTTTATACTTTCCCACCCTTTTTTCATATTGTTGCACGCCCCTTCATATTTTTCCATGCTATTTCATATTTTCCACCCCCCTTTCTCCTTTTTAACACTATTTCATATTTTCCCATCTTTTTTCATATAATCCAACGCCCCTTCCTATTTTTCCCAGCTAATTCATATTTTCCCACAACCCTTCCTGTTCCGCTATGCTTTTTATATACTTTTCCACACTTTTATATTTTCCTACTCCCTTTCTTTTTTCCCATGCTATTTCGTATTTCCACACGCCCCTTCCTTATTTTTCCACGCTATTTCATATTTTCCCACGTCCTTTCCTTTTTTCCTACGCCCTTTCGTCATTTTCCATGCTTGTTTCATATTTTCTTACGCCCTTTGCTATTTGCCCACACAATTTCTTATTTTCCAACACCCGCGCCACAGGGAAAATATTAAAAAAGCATGAAAAATTATGAAATAGCGTCGAAACCAGCAAGGGGCGTGGGAAAATGTTAAATAGCTTAGTAAAATACGAAATAGCGTTTGAAAAAAGGAATGGGCGTGGAAAAATATGAAATATCTTGGGAAAATATGAAAAAGCGTGGCAAAAAAGGCAGGGGCGTGGGAAAATATGAAATAGCATGGAAAATAGGAAGAGCGTGGGAAAATATGAAATAGCATGGGAAAAAAGGGCGTGAGAAAAGATCTAATAGTGTGAAAAAATATATGAAAAGTGTAGGAAAACAGAAAAGGTCGTAGAAAAATATGAAATAGCGTGGGAAAATATCAAAAAGCGTGGGAAAAAAAGGAAGGGACGTCGGAAAATATGAAATAGCATGGGAAAATAGGAAGAGGAGTGTGATTATATGAAAAAAAGCGTGGGAAAATATGAAATAGCGTAAGAAAAAAGAAAGGGTGTGGGAAATATGAAATAGCATGAGAAAATATGAAGGGGCGTGGGACAATATGAAAAAAGCCATTTCAGCCGACACACTGACTAACTTCATCCCTTTCCCACTTACTAACGAATTGAATCTCCGCTAATTAAATTCTTTTCAAGAGAAAATCGAAATCAAAAACACCCGTTTAACTCGCTATCTCTTTCTATCTTAGGAGATAGATAACATCATCCCCCTTTCCACCTCCCTCGACATTTATCCTCTCACTCCCTCCTCTTGTACTCTCCAGATCACTCTTCCAACACGCTATCTCTATCTATCTTACGAGATAAGACACATCACTCCCCCTTTCCACCTCCCTCGATATTTATCCTCTCACTCCCTCCTCCGGTACTCTCCAGATCACTCTTCAATCCGCTATATCTTTCTATCCTATGAGATAGACATATCACACCCTCCTTTCACCTCCCTCTAAATCTATCCACCATAAATTCATGCACCATAAATCTATCCACGCTTCTCTACAACAAAATGGAAACATTTCCTCTCACTCCCCCCAATGGGTCACCTACCATTCCTGTCTCTCCTTATCTCATGAGATAACTTCTTCTCACTTTCTCTCAGTAGATCAAAATCTATTATCCCCGACGATTATCCTTCTTACTGCTTCCAACAAATCCCACCCAAAAGGAAGGAGCATATCATAAACAAAATTGAATTTGTAAAGCACATGTTAAAGAATACTCATGATTTTTTTTTAATTTCTTACATCAATTTTTGCATTTGTAGATACTTCAAAGTCGACGTAGTAAAAGTGGAGGGTTATTTTTCCTGTATTTTTTAACAAATTTTCTGTCACAGGCAAGACAACAAATTTTTGAAGGAAGTCGAACTGTCATCATTTTACAAGTTCAGTCAAACTTTGATAACTCGAATTTTGGATAATTCGAAGTTTTTGCTCATTCCCGGCCACAAGTCCTATCTCTTGAGTGTTAAAAATATTCGATAACTCGAACTTTGATAATTCGAATTTCGCGATATCTCGAATAAAGTCTTCCTGTCCACTTGACTTTTCAGCCTTGCTAACTCGAATTTCAGTATGTACTTACAAAATTTAGGAAGGACATTCGTACCTGATTCATGACCGCCCGCCCACTTATGAATTCTGCGAATTTTAATATCTACAGATGTCTTCCCTGAAATTTGGAAAATCACATAAAAGTGATTCGAGAAGTCGAAAAAGATGTGAAGAAGAAAAAAGACATTGCTAAAACTTCCCCTTTTCTCTTCAAATGTACGATATTTTGAAATACAATCTTTGATTAAGGAAAAAAATTCTCGGAAATTACTGAATGAAACGATATTATCAGTCATGCCTTATGAAAAAAACACTTTTATGCAAAAAGTTTAAGCTCTACGAAAAATAATTACTAACCAATGTTTTTTATAATAATCGCTGAGGGCCACCATTGTGTGCCAAGGAGTTTGAAACAACTTCATTGTTTTCAATATTCACCTGACCAACAATGTCTACAGAAGTTTTTTATAATTTAATTTTTTCTTAGTGTCGCTTCTTACGAATTATCATTCTTGGAAAAATAATTTTACTGATTTCAGGCATGAATCTCTTCGAGTTTAATGTGACTATAACTTCCATATGCAGTTAAGTTATATTTTTTATGAAAAAGTAAATAATAAAAATGCACTGCAGTCCCTTAAGATGTGGACTATGGTGATTCTTATTTATACTTTGTGGATTTTTTTTAGAATTTCTCTGCTGTCAATGGTTCAAAGGCTTAGACGATTTTACTCTATTTGAATATTTTCGTTTTCATGTAAGTCCTAAAATGAATGTATCTTCGACACGTATTTTCGTCTAGATATAATTATCCGATAACTCGAATTTTCGATAACTCGAAGTTTTTTTTACTTCCCTTGGTGGTGCGAGTTATCGAAGTTCGACTGTATAATGTTGAAGAATGTGTCTGTCTTTGACTCAACATTCTGCTATTTTTTTCTCACCGAGTAATAAAGCTTCAAAGCCAGGTGTCAGGAACTTTATTCTCGACATTAATTCAGCATTGCAGATCGTCTACTTGTGGGAAAAGGCTGGGGTAATTCCACGCTTCCATATTTTATCTTATTCCAGTGTCAAATCGTCAGAAGAGACTCGGGTCATTCCAAGCTTCCATGCTTTTTCTGGTTTCAGTGTCAAATGTTATTGGAAGAGGCTAGAGTCTTACGCTATTACAGTCCACGCTTACATATAGATCATGTGCCAGTTTAGCTGCCGAAAGAGAGTGGACTCAGCTCCACACTTTTGTGCAGTGTCTTCTTACAAAGCGTTTCAATTTTTTAGTCTTCTGCGACCATTCAGTTTTCTTAGCCAAGTTTATCTTGTGGCTTAGTGCATTCGTATAATTTGTGTCAGATGTTATCGCCAAATCGTCCTGCACTGCAATCGCATCGTATGCAAGCTTATCCTTACGATCAAGCGAGTTATGCTGAATGTCTTTGCTTTAATCCAAATAAACAAATTCTCCCCGGTTACAGTTGTGATTTTCTCATGGCAAGCGGCGCGCCACGCATTACCTATGAATGGATTTCTTAAGAATCAAACTTAAGGCCATGTGACGAGTGGGTCACGTGACCGGATTCCTACCTTACCGGCACTTATTTTATTTTTCAACTTATTTTCACACGAAGCGCCTCATCGAGTTGAAAATTTGAGATACTAAATAAGAAGCACTAAGAAACGCGGCTCTGGTCCTAAATTTATATAATTATGAAAAAACGCAACAACAAAAATTTTGTTATAAACAAAATTTTGTTATACTTATACAAATGTAGGACCAGAGCCGCATTTCTTATTTATTATCCCAAATTTTCAACTCGATGTGGCTATTCGTGTTAAAATAAGTTGACAAATAAAAAAAGTGCCGGTGAGGTAGGAATCTGGTCACGTGACCCACTCATGACATGGCCTTAATAAGCTTATAAGACAGAAAATTGGAAATGGATCATTTTATTATTTATAAATTAATTCTTGTCATTCCTCAACTCAGTGATGTCATTTATCGATCGTCCAAAACGGCTTTAGCGGCTATTCAAGTATTACGTAAGCATTTTGAGAGGGAGGGGGGGGGGCTCAAAGAGTACTTTTATTTTTTTAATTTAAAAACCCAAAAACCATCCCCAAAGGGAGGGGGGCGGGCTCAAGAATAAGGAAAAGTATGCTTACATGATACTTGAGCGCCCCTTATTTTTCATCTTATGTCTTCGCAAACGTCTATCTTTCAATTTATTACATATACACACTTAAAGGACTCTAAGTACATTTATACATACATTTTAAGTAACAATCTAATCAAAATTGTTTTTAATGAAGACTGCGACTTACTTCGCAATTATTACTGTTACTAACATGCGATAGTCTTATTGAGTTCAATCCTTTGCTTTGGTACATTTTCTGTTCGTCTAAATTCTGTGCAGTTCAATTTCATTTCAATAAACGTTCAAAACAGATACATTTACGCACTAATTTTCGGCCAAATGAATGGTAATGAATTAATAATGCATTAACAACTTATTTTGTTATTGCGTACAAATGATTTTATTTATGGAATGCTTTTTTAAATTCCAGTACTGTATAATATGACGGAATTTTCCATAAGTCTAACCGGCCAAGTATAGTGCTAGAAATAGTATTACGGATTTTCCGTAATACTAGCCATGGACGAGCTGGAAAATTCCGTCATATTAGACATTTCGTTTAATTTATTTATTTTTTTGATAATTATGAACCGTCGTATAAAAGTATTTGATGCCACTAACGTGATCAGTTTGGTCCTATTAATGTAAAAAACAAGAATACCATAGTTGCATCTAAAAATGTAATCAGGAACCTGATCGCTGTAATGAAAAATAGAACATAAATACTGTTGGCGTAGTATAGGGTCAACCACTTGCAACAAGTATTGACTGCAATGACAAGTGCGTGACTGCAACAAGAAAAATTTAAGTAGATTGTATTCGATCTGCCCTACAGGTTAAAAACCTCCGTATAATGTTTGGATCCCCGCAGCTGCAAGACGTATGTCAATTGTTTCAAGCTGGACTTGCGCCTTACTGCTGAAGAGAATCAAACGTCATACGTCTTTCTTAGCCTGTACAGCAGCGTTAATATCTTGAATTCAGAATCACGGCAAGAAATACGAGGCTCCTTGCTACAGTTTTGCGAGATAATGATTTAATGCTTATAAGTTTCTCAGTAGCTTGTTCAGAGGCCATTCAAGTTTTACGTACCGGAATTTGAATCAAGTTTTGTCCCCCCCCCCCCCCCCCAAGGTGACATGACGTTCCACATTTTCCTGTAATTTGTCGCTCTATTGCAACACTAGACTAGACCAGACCCCCTCCCCCCCCAACCCTGAAGTGCCTAACGTAATATTTGAGCGGCCCCTTACAAACCTCCACTCCGAAGGAATGGACCCTTATATGCTGCTAATATCTCATTCAAAGAAAAATGACATTCATCTCTGTTTTCCAAAATATAGGTTTAATGTGGTCGATTACAGGAGGGAGGTTCTCGTTTTCAGAGTTTTTAAGAGAAACTAAGAAGAGGAGGGGGGAGGAGAATTGCACAAGCGTGTGCACGGGAGGTTATGGATAGAGAGAGGTGGGGAAACATGGGAGTTCGAAATGGGAAGAGGAGAGATATGAAATTAGGTTTGAATGTGGTATGCAAGTAGGGGGTAGAGCGTAGGAGCAAATAGAGGAAGAGATGAAGGCAAGGCAAGGGGAGGAAAGGTGGTAGAAAATCGTGGAGTCAAGGTACAACAGCTGGTATCGAATGGTTAAGATGCAGGAGGAACCAGGATACCTGAGAAAGATTAAAAAAGAGAACAAATAGAATAGAGTGGCGATATTCAGAATGGGAGAGGGTGTAAGAGCATGCAAGTACTGGATGAATGAAGAAGAGAATATGTGTAGAGTGTGTAGGTATGAGCAGGAAACATGGTTGCATATAGAGGTGTACAGGTGATGTAGGGGAAGGGGAAAGCGAGGAAGAGAGAGTGAAGTGGATTTTGAATGGAAATAGTCAGGGGGGAGAATGGATAAAGAAACTGGAAAATATGAAAGAGCGCTGGTGGAACAGGGTAGAAAAAGAAGAAAAAAAGCCAAAAAATGACTCCCAAAGGAGAATTAGAATTTGGTGTTGCGGAATAGAAGACAATTGAGATTGATAATGGTAAGGAGAAACGGAATCCCAGGGCAAGGTCGCAAGCGCTTGGAAGTAAGAATAATAATTAAGGCGAGATGTAGCGAGTACGTTTTGTGGGGAATTTTGTGTATTTCAATTTTTACTGACGCGGAGTTTACAAAAATAACCATAAACAAACGAGTCATACATGAAAACCGTTTTTCGAAAGTGTACGCCACTTAAGACTTAAGCGATAGCGCGTCAGGCTTTCGAGCACGAGGGATAGGGTTTGATCCCTGTGCCTGTACTAATGCAATTTTTTTTTTATGTCCTTTTACCGGGGTTTTGGTACTTCAGAACTCGCCTTAAACCGTAGGTTCCCTTAAAAGAAGATAGCTAGTGACCCTTAGGGAAAAGGTTGTATGCCGAGGGGAAAATTGCTTGGGGGTCATTATTCGACTTTGAGAGACTCGGAAAAAGTGTACATGATCTCCGTACGAAGACGCTTCTTTCGAGGGGACTGTCGCTCGGTGGTCTCTTTCAGATTTCGAGTCATGAACACACACATACACTTACATTACACACCAGGGCAGTGTCAGGGAGGCTGCCGGATGGCATAGTGTATGAGGCTCACTTTGCTTTGCCAGCATCATTCCGCCGTCATTCACTGTGTCATGGAGTACGCCTGTCACCCGGAGGTATATTTGCAGAACTTTGGAAAAACGAATGCATCGAGATAAAACTCTGTGTAGAAGCATGTATTTGGTGTACTAACTTGAGAATAAATAGGGATGTGGGCACAGTAGGCTTACTAGCCTGAACACCAGGAAAGTGGCCTCCGGCTCACATTAAATAAAATCAAACACTATTGTCAAAAGTTACGTAGCGGTGGGGAAGGGGGAAACGGTTCCTTATATTTACATAATGAAAATTTTAAAACTATAATTGTTTACGTCTATATGAAAAAGGGCCCTTATGGTCGCTTCTAGATTAAGATATCTTCGCATTTTTCTCAGTTAAGGTCAAAATTATTATTTTCGGGTCTGAGTGGGGGATTTTAGGAGGACCTATGCAAAAGTTATTAGCACTAAATTCATGTCCCAAAAAATCCCCGGAGACTCGTTTTTCTACAATTTTTTTTTGTTCTACCGCCTGACCTATGAAGTATTCAGACTTCTCAGACTAAAAGATTCAAACACTCATTCTTTTGTTCTTCTGCTGTGCGCCTTTCTTAAAATTTCGGTTTATCCCAACAACATCTCGCACTTAAAAAGCAGATAGGTAATACAAAAAAAAATGAAAAAAATAAACCAACTTAAAGTTGCAAGTTACTTTTCTAAAAAAATAATTCGGTTAACAAAAAGTTACAAAGAACATAACTTTTTCAGTAGCTTTGTTACAAGCAACACGTTATGGATCTACATAGCTGGACCATATACAAAGGGACAGTCATTTCTGCTGTTGAAAATTTTCAAATTGTGCGATGAAAAATGTATTATCATGCAAGATTATGCGCCGCATATCTATGGATTATGCGAAGTTATGCGATAAATTATTAAAAACTAATTTGTAGGCTGAAAATTTTCATACAGGCCAAATATTACTTTTCTTATCTCACATACGGGTATTGTTACGTTATTATGTGTCACTGAGGTCAAAGACATAATAAAGAACTTGAAAAACGGTAAGGCTGCTGGTGTAGACAGTATTAGCGCTGAAATGCTTAAATACGGTGGCGAGTACATACCTCACAGGTTGTGCGAATTGATAAATTTATGTATCGAGACGTGAGAAGTCCCAGACGATTGAAAAAAAGCGATTATCGTACCAATATACAAAAGAAAGGGAGATAAAAGCAAGTGCAGTAATTACAGAAGTATCAGCCTACTAAGTACCGTAAGTAAAATATACTCAAAAATACTTATTCGTAGGGTAATGGAAATCACAGAAGAAAAGATATGGGAAGTCCAAAGTGGATTTATGCCAGGAAGATCATGTACAGATCAGATATTTAGCCTAAGACAGATCACAGAAAAAAGCTTGAGAGTAGGAAAAAAAGTTTTCTGTGCATTTATTGACCTAGAAAAAGCATTTGACAAAGTAAATAGAAATAAACTTTGGGAAGTCCTTAAAGAGTACGGAGTAAATGGAGGACTCCTACAAGCAATAAAAACAATATATACAGGTAGTAAACAGCGAGTGTACGGGTCAAGGTACGTGGGTTAGCTTTCGCAGATGACAAGATTGTTATGGCAGAATCAATCGAGGACTTGCAAAGAATGTTGAATAAACTTAATACAAGCATGAAGAACATGGACCTCAAAATTAACGTAAATAAAAAAAAATCATGGTGTTTGAGGGAAAAAGTGAGAAAACAATATGCAACATTGTCCTAAATGATGAGAGATTAGAACGAGTTGACGATTACGTACATCTAGGTAGTCTATTCACTAGCGACGGAAAAATAGATGGGGAGTTAGATAGGCGCATAAATAAGGGTAAGCAGGTTATCGGTAGAGCAGGGTCCATCCTAACAAATAAAAACATATCAAAAAAAGCTAAAATGGCCATACATAATTCTATATTCGTACCGACTGTACTATACGGTAGCGAGACATGGACCTGTCAAGAAAAGGACAGGAGTCAGGACAGGGGGGGGGGGTAAGCTAAGATAGAAAAGAGGGGATTGAAATATGTTAGGTGCTTAATAGCCCAGTAAGAATGGAGTTATTACCTTTGGCTGTGTCCAGACTATTTGAAACAAAGCGAGTCTTATGAAATAAAGCGAATTTAAGACTACTGAAGTATCAATTTCAAGCAGTATCATTCTATGCATTCCAATCAACCCCTCCCTTACCAGAAAGGAATAGGCTGGCATAGAGAAGCAGGGATTAGAAAGGACAGCCGCTTAATTATGACGATAAATAGGTATTGTGTATCGTTTGCTGAGCGCTTGCTTTCTTTAGTGTAATATACAGGGTATCCAAAAGTTCGCACATACGGACCACATAGCTGGAATGCTGGTGAAAAACTGAAATCATATTTTAGAGTTCGAAAATGTTGAATACCCATTTTTTATTTACATTGTTTCCATTTTTTTTAAATCCTCGAAAACAACGCACTTCATGATAAAGTTTTCTCTTTCACAACAGAGTGAACTTCGAAAACAAATATGCAAGTACGAAACGTGAAATGATTTGAAAAATAATAAACCATCAAATTTTCTTTTTATCTAAATGATTGAAATTGGTTAAAATTATTTCGTAATTGAAAACCTAAAAAGCCTAATTAAGTTTATGTTTAAAAAAGCTTACTTGTATCTAGTCATAGTAAAAGCAAGTACAATTTTTAATTAAATACTGAAAAAGAGCACGAAACTTGTGTGAATGCAGGTACACGCAAGTCGAATGTGGTGTATATAAAACTTCACTAATGGAGTGAATCAAGAAAATGTATGTTATGCAATTTGACTAAAAAATTAGTTACATTACTTTCAATAATGTTTCGGTACATTTTTCTGCTGAGAATTAGTTAGACTTGTCTAACAATTAGTTACTTGCAATTGCTTGGCGATACGACAAATCAGCCGCTATTTGAGTAACGATTAGTTACATTTAATTAAGGGGTCGTGCACATAATACGTTACACGTTTCTCATTTATTTATGTCGTTGTACCCCTTTTGACTTCAAGGCTATTTAATTATCGTCTTTATTTAAACAAACGAAAAACGTGTGACGTATTATGTGCACGGCCCCTAAATATTAGAGAGGTAAATTTATTGTTTTCAATTAGAGCTTTACTGACAAAAATATTGTTTTTTGGTTAGGCTGAAATTCAATTTATGATCAAGTATCAATGAACTAATTAACAGTAATAAACAATTTAAACAATATCTGAAATAAATTGAAAGCAATTATTATTGAAATAATTATTTTTTCCAATACCCACGCGGAAAATGCGACTTTCTTGGCCAGTTTAGAGACGGCAAAATGATCGATTTCTCGATCATTGTGAGCGGCAGTGGGAAAAGAAGAGCAAATCGTTGAGAAATGTGAAAAGCGTGGGCAAAGTACTTTGCCCACACTTTTTACTTTGCTCACTGTAATCAAAGTACTTTGCCCACGTTTTCTGAAATGAGTGTGGAAATAGTAGAAGAATGATTAAATGAGAAAGAGAGAAAAGAGTACGCTGTGTTTTTATAAAGGAAAAATTAGAATAAAAAGAGGGACAATTAAAAACGAGAGAGGAAGAAGTCCTACACAATGTAGGTAATGGTAAATATCTGACTCCAGAATTATATAATGCGGCCT
>CAKNYM010050836.1:86726-104065 GCA_932195095.1 Andricus curvator | reverse complement strand
TAGTTCCACTACGCTGAGTGGCGCAGTGGGGGTATTAAGACCCTACAACAACTGCGATCGTAACGCCATCAGGCGGTCACTATTGGCACTAAACAAATGGCCGTACCACTTCCTACGAGTTTTCAAACTCATATGAGCTTTTCGCTTTGATTGTTTTTCTTTGTTAAAAGTCTCAAAGTTTCGAAATGGAAAGTTCCGTAGAATAATCCGCGATTCCACCGGATATGCGAGCTGAAGCAGACAAAGCAGTAAGTAAATTGCTCCCCGAATAATCACGGGAAAAATACATCGCCGCTCTCAATGCATTCATGGAGTGGAAAGACAAAAAAAATTGCAACACGTTTTCCGAAAACGTATTTTTGGCCTATTTTAGTGAAATTCCAAGGTCTGGAAGCCGTATACACTTTGGAGCCAATATTCGATGATTCGCACTATGGTGAATACGAATTATAATACGGACATCAAGGCCTAAAAAAAGTGTTGGCCTTCCTAAAAACTGCGTCAAAGGGATTTCGCAGCAAACAATCGAAAGTTTTCACCTCGGAACACGTCACGGAATTTCTCACAGAGGCTCCAGACCAAAAATACTTGTGACCAAAAGCTGTGAAATGCTGAATGTTACATGTAAAGACGTCGAAACCCATGACAGTATTTTTTTGGTAAAAATTCCAAAGGCCAAAACAGGGATCTCCCGGTCTTTTACAACTGAAAACGAATTCGCCGAAGTCCTGAGGAAATATCCAGCGCTTCGCCCTGCCAACATGTCGAAAGATCGATTCTTCGTTAATAATCAAAATGGAAAATGTACTTCTCCAGAGCTATATACCGGGCACTGCTTCCGAAGAACATCAGCTACTCTATTATTTGATGATGGAGGCGACATAACCTCCTTGAAATGCCATGGAGGATGGAGATCAAATTCTGTGGCCGAGAAACACATCGACGAATCTCTTCTCAACAAAGGAAAAATCGGCCAACACATTACATCTTCGATTTCTCTTCCATCGACGAATAGATGCCAACCACAGAGTCCTAAACGCTTCAAATCGTCTAAAGATTCAGATTATTTAATTATTGGGGAAAATGTGGTTCAAGAATTCGTAGAATATCGAGTGGAAGATTTGGTTAACGAAGAAATTCGAATTCCAAAAAACGCAGTTTCCATTCACATTTCGAATTGCATTAATTGCCCACTCACCTTTGAACCATAAATTTTTTTTTGATTTGACATTAGAATAGAGAAACAAACTTTTTGCTTGATGTCGAAAATAACATCGACAATTTACTTGGTAGATAGAAATCATTTTTCGTTTTGGAGAGAAAAGATAGAGAATTTAGAAGATCTAAACGCTCCAAAGATTCAAACTCTTTTACTTTTGAGGAAAATTTAGTTTATGAGTTATAAACTTGTAAATTTTTGTTCTCGATTTAACATTCGGATTAAGAAACAAACTTTTTCCTGGACGCCGAAAATAACATCGAGAATTTACTTTCGAGATAGAAATCATTTTTCGTTTTGGGAAGAAATGATAGAGAATTTGAAAGTGCTAAACGCTCCAAAGATTCAAACTCTTTTATTCTTGAGGAGAATTTGGTTTAAGAGTTATGAACTTGTTAATTTTTTTCTCGATAAAACGTTAAAATGCAGAACTTTTTGTTTGATGACGAAAAAAATAGTACCACATTTGGATGATTCAATAATAAAAACGTTTAAAAAATCCAAATAAATGTAATAATTATTATTTTTTCATGTACCTATCCAGGTGACCTATCGTTTCCGAGTTTTTCAATGATCTCGAAAATCGTTAATTTTGCCCCCTCTAAACTGGCCACCAAAATCTTATTTCCCGCGTGGTTATGGGAAAAAGTATCGTGCATAACTGGTGGGAAGAGTAGGTAACTTCACGCTAAAGTATTACCAACCAAAAGTCAGGATTGATTACGTTAATTCATGAATTAATCCCTAATTTTATTGTTCCGTAGGGTCTTCAGACCAAATTCAAAATGAAAATTATTTTAGATTTATTTGAATGAAAAAGTTAGAATTGAAATGTCTTATGATTGAATTCCATTATATTACAAAACATCAAAAGACGTGATTAGACCATAAAAATATACATCTTCCCTTTTTTAAATCTGAATTAGTATTTCGCTAATTAAATAGTGGAAAGTCGTTAGCCAATAATTTATTGAAAGTATTAGCTTTCATAAGAAGCGAGTATTCGTTATAGACTTATCGATTTATAAGGAACATTCATATGCTGGCAAAGTAGAAATATTTCGGTATACATACAATTCCCTTAATGCTCGTTTTTAGAAGAAGGCTTTTCATTGACATTTTATTCGTATATAACAAAAAAAAAATTGATTAGCATTTTGAACTCGAAAGTTCATTGACTCACTACCCGATTCGGGTAGTGTTTCTAGGTGGATATTTACTACCAATGTGGGCCCACCACACCCACGACGTATATTCGTATATTGAAAAATTAATTAATTTTCGATTTTTCAGGCGTATTTCATTTCAGGTGTTATTCGCTCCACTGACACCCTTCATCATGCATTTCGTATAAACTACTTGTCACCACACTTTTCGGTCCTGGCATACATACCTCTTTAGCTTCCTTCAAGTCCATGCATTTCCTCACGAAAGCTTTGGTGTTTCTATGACTCTTTATATCTCTTCGAATTAGGGTCTCATTCACACATTCTAACCATTCTTTCCTCGGTCTGCCTCTAGGTACACTGCCATTTACTTTACATCGATATACTTGTTTCTTTAGTCGTTCATCTTTCATTCTCTCAACATGCCCACATCATCTCAACGAATTTCTTGCACACTTGTCAACCAGTGTCTCCTCTACACCACATTCTTTGAGGATTCTCTCATTACTGACTTTGTCTACTAGCGTTTTACTGCACATATTGCGCAGGAATTTCATGCCAATCGCGTTAATTTTACTCTTATCCTTTTCTTGGTAAGTCAAGTTCCCGCTACCGTACAGTACAGTAGGCATGAATACAGTATTACATATTGTCATTTTAGCTATATCTGATACATTTTCACTTCTGATAATGGATCCTACCCTGTCGATAACTTTCTTATCCTCGTTTATACGCCTACCTATCCCTCCATCGATCTTTCAGTCAGCAGTAAATAAATCTACCAAGATACACGTACTTCTCAACTTGTTCTATCCTCTCATCGCCCAAGACAACGTTGCATACTGCTTTTTCACCCCTTCCTTCAAACACCATAATTTTTATTTTATTCGCGTTAATTTTAATACCCATGTTCTTCATACTAGTATTCAGTCTAATGAACATTCTCTGCAAGCCTTCGGTTGACTCTACCATGACTACCTTATCATCTGCAAACACTAACCCACGCACCTTCACTGTCCCGAGATGCACACCTTCTTTGTCTAAGAGGGTCATTCTTAGACACTTGACCGTGAATATAATAAATAGCCATGATGACATAACGCACCCTTGCCTAACACCTTTCATAATGTGGAACCAGTCGCTCAGTTGCCCATTTACCCTCACACTCGTGTTGCTACCTGCATATATTGTTTGTATTGCTTGTAGGAGCCATCCATTCTCTCCGTACTCTTTCAGGACTTCCCAAAGTTTACTTCTATCCACTCAAGCTAAATATCTGATCCGTACATGATCTTCCTGGCATAAATCCACATTGGATTTCCCATATCGTTTCTTCTGTTATTTTTATTACCCTATGAATAAGTATTTCTGAATATATTTTGCTGACGGTACTTAGTAAGCTGATACCTATGTAAGTATTGCAGTTACTTTTATCTCCCTTTCCTTTGTATATTGGGACTACAGTTGCCTTTTTCCAGTCATTTGGAACTTCTCCTATCTCTATACATAAATTTATCAACTCGCACAACCAGTGAAGTATGTAGTCGCCATTGTATTCAAGCATTTCAGCGTTAATACCGTCTACACCATCAGCCTTACCATTCTTCAAGTTCTTAATTATGTTCCCAACCTCAGAGGCACAGATTCTTTCAACCAGGTTTTCCAACGTACCGTGTTCTATGTCGCGGTTGTGCTGCCCCATAGCTTAACCCCCCAATAATTCCTTAAAAAAGTCTCTGAAAGCGTCTAGTAGTATCCCCTCTGTATCATATACCATTTCACCCTTGCTATGTCTCATGCCGACTAACTCTGTACTACTACTTCCTTTCATAATGATCAACGCTAAGGCCTATAATGCTCAACTTTCTTCGATACGCTCGCTTCTTTTCGTTAATCATCATTCCACCACGCATCATCTTATACACCCATCACCTTAAATAACTGTTAGTCAAATCTAACTAATTCACGCTTTGGTGAACCTACTGCCTCCCACTTACAGTCTGACGTCATTTAGGGACGACGCATTATTGAAAAAAATGCAACTAATTTTTTAGTCAAACTGCGTAACATACATTTTTTTTATTAATCCACACACGGTTCGTGCTCATGTTGGGTATATAATTAACAATTGTACATGTTTTTACTAAGATTAGATACAAATAAGCTTTTACAAACATAAACTTGATTATGCATTTAAAATTTTAAATTACAAAATGATTTTAATCAGCTTCAATCATTTAGATAAGAAAATATGACGGTTTATTATTTTTCATATCATTTCACGTTTCGTCGTTCCGAAATTGTTTTCGAAGTTCACTCTGTTGTGAAAGAGAAAACTTTTTAATATGAATTGCGTTGTTTTCGAGGATTTAAAGAAAAATAGATGCACCACTGCCTAAGTTTGAAAGACACAACGTGATTGGCTAACTTTTTTCCTTCTTCATCTAAAAAAATAGTGGGTATTCAACATTTTTTAGCTCTAAAATATGATTTGTTTTTCACCCGTATTCGAGCCATGTGGTCCGTATGCCCGAACTTTGAGACACCCTGAATTAAGCCGTCGCACAGTGTAACGAAAAAGACGTTCTGTGGACAAAAGTCTGTCTACAACCCAATTTTCAATGGATTTTGACGTATTTTTAATGACGTTAAGGCTTTCGGGTATATCAAGTCGATGCGAGAATTTGGATTTGGCTAAACTAAAATTTTTTATTCAACAACGAAATAAACAATATTTCTAGCCTAACTTTTCAGATGTACCTTTTTTTGTAGGATCTGCGAATTGACTAAAGAAGAGCTTAAGTCAGTGCAATTACTATCTAGCAATAGTTTTCAGTAGGTTAGAGTAAGAAAAAAATTTGTTTATAATGTCTTAAACAAATTAATGAACAAAAGCCATTTTTTGTGATTCCCAATGATTAGTTGTTTGAAATTCACAGTTTTTATATAAAATATGAGAGAAATGTATGCCTAATTATGATTATTTAAAAATATCTGCTGCTTGGCAGCATTTTTTAAACAATTTTATAAACAAATACACAGTTTTCGTATGTCACAATGAATAGGCTCCATTTTTTTTGCAGAATCCACCAAAAATGTCTTGCCAATGACTTCTTGCTGTCATTTTTTTCAAATTAACAACAACTGGTAATTATTTAAACAATATTTATAAACAAATTCACATTTTTAACATTATTCCACGAATAGGGACAATTTTTGTTGCGGAACCCACTAAAAATTTATCTTTAGTGACTCCTAGCTGTAATTTTGTTCAAATTGATCAAAAATATTAATTTTTTAAACAATTTTTATAAGTAAATGCACATTTTGAACATTTTTCCAAGAATAGGCTCCATTTTCTTTACAAAATCGACCAAAAATGTATTTCCAATGACCCTTTGCTATGATACTTTGCCAACGGATAAGAAATGTTAATTATTCAAACAATTTTTATAAACAAATGTACATTTTGGTCACTTATGCAGGAATAGCCTTATTTTTTTCGTGGAGTAAGCTAGAAATGTCTTACCAATGACTCCTTGTTGCCTTGTTTGTCCAATTAACAAGAACTGTTCATTATTTAAAAATATTTATGTAGAAATGCACAGTTTGACTATTTTCCCATGAAAAGTATTAATTTTCTTTGCGGAATGAACAATAAATATCTTGCCAATTATTCCTTCTTGTCACATTTTCTTAATTAGGAAAAAATGTTGATTGTTTAAACAATATTTATAAACAAATTCACAGTCTGACCATTTTCCAATGATACATTTTTTTTTGCGGAGTTGTTGTCAAGATACGTTTCCCAATAAATACATAATTTGATAACACTATGACTAAAAACCCATTTCTACATAAATATTGTTTAAATAATGAACAGTTCTTGTTAGTTGGACAAACAAGGCAACAAGGAGTCATTGGTAAGACATTTCTAGCTTACTCCACGAAAAAAATAAGGCTATTCCTGCAGAAGTGACCAAAATGTACATTTGTTTATAAAAATTGTTTAAATAATTAACTTTTCTTATTCATTGGCAAAGTATCATAGCAAAGAGTCATTGGAAATACATTTTTGGTTGATTTTGTAAAGAAAATGGAGCCTATTCTTGGAAAAATGTTCAAAATGTGCATTTACTTATAAAAATTGTTTAAAGAATTAATATTTTTTATCAATTTGAACAAAATTACAGCTAGGAGTCACTAACGATAAATTTTTAGTGGATTCCGCAACAAAAATTGTCCCTATTCGTGGAATAATGTTAAAAATGTGAATTTGTTTATAAATATTGTTTAAATAATTACCAGTTGTTAATTTGAAAAAATGAGAGCAAGAAGTCATTGACAAGACATTTTTAATCGATTCTGTAAAAAAAATGGAGCCTATTCATTGTGACATACGAAAACTGTGTATTTGTTTATAAAAATTGTTTAAATAATGCTGCCAAGCAGCAGATATTTTTAAATAATCATAATTAGGCATACATTTCTCTCATATTCTATATAAAAACTGTGAATTTCAAACAAATAATCAATGCGAATCACAAAAAATGGCTTTTGTTCATTAATTTGTTTAAAACATTATAAACAATTTTTTTTCTTACTCTAACCTACTGAAAACTATTGCTAGATAGTAATTACACTGACTTAAGCTCTTCTTTAGTCAATTCGCAGATCCTACAAAAAAAGGTGCATCTGAAAAGTTAGGATAAAAATATTGTTTATTTCGTTGTTAAATAAAAAATTTTGGTTTAGCCAAATCGAAATTCTCGCACAGACTCGATATACCCGAAAGCCTTAAGGTCATTAAAAAAAAACATCACGTGCGTCCTAAACTACGACCCAAGACAGATTTATGTGTAAACATCTTCGGTAAACGTTAACTGAAATTGAAATCTTTCAAATTTTCACTTCATGAAGAACACTTATCATTATTATTACACATCTAAGTACTCAAAAATTATAAGAAAAATATTGAAAATTGTTTCTTTTTTTCAAATTAGACACAGCATATTTTCCTCCTGTTAGCCCTTAAATACTTGGCGGGAATTCTCAAAACAGAATGAAAAAGAAACCGAAAAAATGCAAAATAGCAATTTTCTAATGAATTCATACTACAAAGGGTATTTCTTGTGTTTTTTCAACATGAATTATTTTTAATCGATAAATGACGAGTTTCCAAATATTTTTTAAATATTTTTTAAATATTTTACAATTGTTTAAGCAATTATTATTCGTTTAAAAAATATATTTTGCTCTGTAAGACGTGGAAAATTATTATTCTCGAGATATCAATTCCAGAGAATAATAACTTGTTACAATTTGAGGGAGAAAGATTTAAAAAAAATGGAAATTGTTTAAATAATAAACAAATAATAAACAAATAATTATTGTTTGAATAATTTAAAATTTATTACAAAATACTTAGAAACTCGTCCCTTATCAATTAAAAATAATTCTTGTAAAAAAAATTCAAAGAATACAGTTTTTAGTATGAATTTAATAGAAAAATGCTATTTTGCAGTTTTTGGGTCACTTTCCAAGCACAATGACAATGGTTTGAAAGGGGGGTGGGTAGTTAAAATTAAAACTTGGAGAGAGGGGGGGGGGGAGTAAGAGAGCGAAAAAGAGAGAGAAAAAGAGGGGGGAGAGAGGGAGAGAGCTCCTTTAGTGTCTCTGATACGCGGTAAAACGCTTGTGTCGGAGGCCTGCGTTACACATTCGAGTCGTGGTTTCACTCGACTCAGGCGCGACTCCCCATATCGAGGTCTAAGATGTTTACACATCAAAACGTCCAAATCCATTGAAAATTGGGTTGTAGACAGACTTTTGTCCACAAAAAGTGCTTTTGGCTACACTGTGCGTCGTTACGTCTTTTAAATACAGAATATTGTTACTACAACATCTATGGCCATTTTTCTCACAGTAAGTGGCATTTTTCCTATCAAGAATTTGTAGCTTACGTCTATTTATACGAAACAAATGATGGAATAGTTTCATTTTAATCCACCGAATTGCAAATATCTTGCAAACGGTAAAAGATACGCAAATATCGATTTCATTTATGACTGTGAGAGGTGGACAAGATTGTCGATCTTCTGGTGGTGGAGCACGCGCATACCGTACCCAATCCACAGTACTCCATAATGTTTTTAATAATTTTTAAAATTCCTCCCAATCCACAGGTATGCTCTCTCTCTCTTTTAGTTCTTTTACCACACGTCAAAAAGTGCAATAAGTCACATCCTTACAATCTTACACAACCTTATAAACTTCGGTAAACACATGAGTTTTTTGAGGAACTGTTGATGGTTTTTCGTGTACTTCGGACAGAAAAAACTTTTATGGAACTGATGATGCTTGTTATCGAATCAAGCGAAATGTTTTTCATATGTTCTACGTACACTGGTCGACACAAAAGAAAATCGAATTATGTCATTTTTAACTTTTTAGTACCCCACGTACTTGACTAACGTGCCTCGATGTCTCATCCCACATCAATTATCCTTATGGAAACACTATACAACATTCTTATTATTAGCATCTAATGGATGTCCAGGAAAATGGTCACTAAATTGCTATAGTTTCACAATTTTACAAGAGACAAAAGTTCTAAAAAATTCGATTTTTAGTTTAATTTGGCTAAACATAATGTTGAATCGGGGCCGAAAATTTGATTGGAAAAGATCATCGAATGTGAGTAAAAATCTAACTTTCAGTTAAAAAGATCAAATAGTTTAATTTCTATTAGATATTTAATTGCAGGACTGAATCGAAATAAGTTAGAAATAAGATCTTTCGATATAAGTTCGCGAAGGAGACCATTCCCGAAGGAGTAAAAAGCAAAGCACGAACCTGAAGGGCGAGTCGAGATGTAGCCTATGCCAGTGTTGCAAAATAGTGCGAAAAAAGGCAGTTTCAAAAGAGTGAGTGTGAAGTTTGTTGTACCAGCCAGATGCGACTCGAAGGGGAGTTGTGGGCAAGTCGGAGGCTAGCCGGAAACCATCCAAAGATGAACGTATGGCAAGTACTTTAAACTTCGCAAGAGTTATAACTGTCTACTTTCTGCACCTGTTGCACACGACATTTTTTGTAACCAAACTTTCCAGAAATTTTCAAACACCGTAAATCACGAGAAATTTTGGAAATATCCGAGAAATTTATAAGATACCGACAATTTCCGGTAAATTTATCGGTAAATCAGTAAGTTTATGAGTAATTTATCAGTAATTTATTCTGACTTTTCGCTTCGGGTTGGTCAAATCCCAATCACTACTCACAATCAGTTTGAACAATGTCAACTATCGTAAAGCTAGTGCACCAGAGTCTCACTATTTGAACGAGCGATCGCACGCGTTATATGAATTCCTAGAATTGCTGGTCCCCGCAGTTTCTCAGGGGGCAGGGCGAGAGACGGTTGCGACTCCGCCTCTGAAGGGACGCACTGCACTACTACGCAGTCAAGTATATTGCGCAATATTATGGAAACGGTTCGAGCGGCCCTGACTGTTTACGTTTTGCTGTACGCGCTATATGAACAAGGCTATTTTCAGGCAACCCCCGAGATTGCTCATCTATCGAGACTCTGGTGTCGTCGTATCCTGTTACTATACGGGATTCCAGCACTCAAGTATAGTGCCGTGCACTTTTGCCAGGCTACCAGAATACGGTTACACAATTTAATAGGCAGTCGCGAACAATGGTCCAGGGATGGTCCCGAAGGAAAACCCGACAAAACAATGTGTGAACAACCGTGCTTATGGATGCCTGGCAACAGTGAGTGGTGTTATTACAGGGATTTATCAGAGTTACAAAACGGGATTCCAGTTTCCGGCCGCACGGTTGAATATTTTTGTCTGATTTTTTGCATACGTCATCTAAATATTATTCTCTTTTTTCCAACACATTCGGTTTTTCGAAAAAAAATTATATTTTATTTTATAAACAAAAATAAAAGAACAATAGGAAAAAATGCAGTGACGCTCAGTGTTAGCGTGTATTTTCGCGGCACAGGCATCGACCCTCGTCAAACTTACGAGGCAGTCACCCCGGAGCGCGTCGAATTACCCGAAACGAATCACCCTTTCATTGTTATGAGATTCAGGCCGGTCACAAAAAGTGAAATTATGAAAGCATGGCTTGATTCAATTTTAATTAGGAGAATTAGTTTATTCGTATAATTTCAAGAAAGTAAAAAAAAATTCATGAAAATCGGTTAATATTTGCAGTAATAATAAAAATGTTAAAGTGCACATGAAAACATAGCCAGATACACCGTAACGTATCGAATCATGCGACAAGAAAGATCCTTTCATTGTTACGAGATTCAGACCGGTTACGATAACTAAAATTTGAAAGGATGACTTAATTCAATTTTAGTTACCAGAATTAGTTTATTCATATAATTGGAAGAAAGTTAAAGAAAGATTCCTAAAAATCGGTTCATAATTGCAGTAATAATGGAAACGTTGAAGTGCATCCAAAAGTGTAGCTGTGCCGAAAACTTGACACCTACTCCGTCAATCTGAATTATAAGTAATCAATGAGGTTCATGTTGCAAAACTAATCGTCGTTGGCAGCACCGAGCCGAGTACTAGACCCTCTGTCGATGAGAGACGAAAAAAAGATGGTGCTAGGTGTACGGTTGCTTATAATTAAATATACAAGGGTAAATAATCTTTAAATATATGTTTAGTGCTTATATACGAAGGTAATTTATATTATAATATATTATATTATTATATTATATATATATATATATTTATATTATAATGTTGATAAAAAAGTTTGAAAAATATATTGTGTTATGTTTACAAGGTATAAATGGCAGTTTATACTTATTCCCAAAATTTCTTACCTTGAAATTCATATCTCATTGACAGAGGGTCTAGTACTCGGCTCGGTGCTGCCATCTAAGATTAGTTTTGCATCATGAACTTAATTAAAAAACACTTATTAAGAAGTCTTATTAAAATCGAATAATAAGCCTTACTAAATGAATTAGCAGTTTGCTAGTTAAAATTGTGAGAAAAGCTTACTAAAGCAATTACTAACGGACTTCGGTCGATAAAAATTATCATTTTCATTTCCATAATCCATAAATATTGTTATAAACGAAGCAAAGACAGACTCAATTGCAAGTTAGACAGATTCTAGACTGGAACTCGCAGAATCTTTCGGAAACGAAATATGTTGTTTTTTAGAGGAAATTACGTGATACGTATTTTGTTTATTTACAAAAAAAATTTCTTCCAAGAACTTATGCGTGTTTCAATTTGTGCTTTGGCCTTTCAAAAACACAAATTTTTGTTTTTCAACCTCTGTGAGTTTTGCCCTAGTTGAGAGACTTTTTTCATGTTCTATCTTCTTATCTTTTTTCTTTACTTATTTTCTTTTGCAATACGCAGGAAAATTTGAAGAAGGGTTAAAATAAAGAAAATGACGGCATTTCATGTTAAGAAATCAGAACTCGATTTTCGTAAAAAATCGACCAATTTGCCAATTTTTTCTATTTTAATGTGCGCTTTGATCAGGAATGTACCTTGTGAGTAGTATGCGGGCCAAATAACTTTAGTGGCCACGAGCATTTTTTTTCGATACGATACATTTCTTCAGCTCTTCTCGCCATAAGTTAGACATAAAAAAATGTGAAGATAAATGTTTGCTTAAAATGGTTTACATTGCACAAAGATGATACACTTTTATTGTATGAGCAGAAATTGTAAAAACATATGGGGCAAAATAAGAAAGATAGGGTTTTCCAGAAAATATTTTTTATTGGTTTTCTGCAAATTTTGAAAACAACAAATGTTTTTTTCTGCAAACCCCAGCTTCATTTTCCTTCCAAATATGTTCACACGGTTTTTCTAATTGCAAAAAGGCATCCTATCACTTTTATGCGGGCCGAATCATTCTTGTAATCTTGGAGAATGTTTTTCCCCAAATTGCAATTTTTACTTTTTCTTATAAACGATGAGAGATATCGCAAAAGACTAACAGGTATTTTTAATAGAACTTTCATAGACCTGCAAACTTTTACTTCAACATTTTTTCGTCTCCGTCATCGTTTGCGAGAAGAAGTAGAAAATTCTATCATATAAAAAAAATCCTACACCCCTACACACGTTACGAAAGTCTGGGCATTCTCAATTGTTTTTTCACAAACTCAGGCCTCTCTAAAATCGTGCATTGTTGGAAATTTTTATAAATATACGAGACTCACAATAGTTAATGAATCAAATGCAAATATATATATATATATATATATATATATATATATATATATATAGATATATATAGTAGAGTATAACTGAAAGATAAATATTACAAAAATAAATAAAGCGGTTAGAAAATGAGAATAATGTTGACAGAGGTTTAAAAAGTATAATTTGTGATCCATAGAACAGTTTATGTGAAAACTGTATAAAGATTGAAAAGGCCTAACTGCAACAAAAGTAAGTGGAGTTATTACCAGAATTCGGTGCTTCATTTCAATTTAAATATTTTCCCAAAACCAGGATTCGAACTTGGAAACTCGCGAAGTGATATAAACCGAATACAAAGGTGTAAAGATCTGCGATTCAAGGATGCAGTTTCCTGTTTCAACACAGAAATTTTAATAATTTTTTCAGTTAGTAATTGCTTTAGTAAGCTTTTCTCACAATGTTAACTAGCAAACTGCTAATTCATTTAGTAAGGCTTACTATTCGATTTTAATAAGACTTCTTAATAAGTGTTTTTTAATTCATTACTTATAATTCAGATTGAGGGAGTAGGTGTTAAGTTTTCGGCACAGCTACACTTTCGTATGAACTTCAACGTTTCCATTATTACTGCAATTATAAACCGATTTTCAGGAATCTTTTTTTTCACTTTCTTCCAATTATATGAATAAACTAATTCTGGCAATTAAAATTGAATGAAGTCATCCTTTCAAATTTGAGTTCTCTTAACCGTTCTGAATCTCGTAACAATGAAAGGATCGTTCTTTCCCTATGATTCGATACGCTACGGTGTATCTGGCTATGCTTTCATGTGCACTTTAACATTTCTATTATTACTGCAAATATTAATCGATTTTCATGAATTTTTTTTTCACTTTTTGGAAATTATACGAATAAACTAATTCTGCTTATTAAAATTGAATCAAGCCATGCTTTCATAATTTCACTTTTTGTGACCGGCCTGAATCTCATAACAATGAAAGGGTGATTCATTTCGGGTCATTCGACGCGCTCCGGGGTGTCTGCCTCCTAAGTTTGACGAGGGTCGATGCCCGTGCCGCGAAAATACACACTCAGCTGCATTTTTTTCTGTTGTTCTTCTCTTTTTGTTTATAAAATAAAATACAAGCATTTATTCGAAAAACCGAATGTGTAGGAAAAAAAAGAATAATGTGTAGATGACGTATGCAAAAAATCAGACCAAAATATTCAACCGTGCGGGCGGAAACTGGAATCCCGTTTTATAACTCTGATAAATCCCCTTAACGGTATCTCTAGGATATCAGGTCGCCTCCCAGAGTATTCGGACCTTACCTCCATATGCGGAGCTCTGTGGGGGCGGGATGTTCATTTCCCTAGATACTCGTGGGATCAAGTGTGGCGAATGAACAATTAAATAAATGCATGGGTGAGGACATGCTTGGAGGAGAGTTGGAGGTGAGTTCGTGGTAATTGAGGAACTTAACAGTAGTCACAGATCTGAGGTGAGACTCAGAGATCACGCGGAGCGGAATATAGAAACAGAGTTGCAGATGACAGACGAGCTTAAAGGCATATCCCAAAAAAAAGAGGCCTTTTGCAAAACTAAGAAGAATATGTTTATGCCAATAAGGGATGGACTGGACTTAGCGCTCTATCTGACGAGGAGAACATGTAGTGCCGCAGAATAGGCTAAATTCTATTACGGTGATGTCGACTACCTTCTTGGCAATACACTCGGAAAGGAGATGAAGGAGGCTAAGAAGAAGGCAGAATTAAAGGTCAAGGCCTGCAAGGGGGCTCAGACGGAGAAACAAGCCGAGGCAACTTCCGCAACCGTTTATGGGAAGAGGACGAGACCCTACCATGAGCCCCCCCCGAGACCACCGCATCTGGACCGGCGATAAAGAAGCCTGGGACTCGAGTTGATGTAGCAGGACCGCCTAACTCGAGGAGCAAAAAAAG
The DNA here is from genome assembly GCA_932195095.1 of Andricus curvator. Taxonomy (NCBI): domain Eukaryota; kingdom Metazoa; phylum Arthropoda; class Insecta; order Hymenoptera; family Cynipidae; genus Andricus; species Andricus curvator. The sequence goes on along the minus strand of CAKNYM010050836.1, from coordinate 89,513 downwards.
AGGTATGAAACCTGAGGTGGGACCATGAAATAGCGATAAAAAAAGCGATAAAGATACCACCTGACAAATATGGTACTAGTTTTTGTTTTAGTGGGTTAACAACAATGCAATGTAGTTTTGACAAACGTCACAGATGGTCAACCATGAATCCTTAAATACGTCATGGTAGAATAACCTTAATGTAATGAACTACCATAACAACTATAAGAATTTACGTGCTATTTTTAATATAACTATGAACATTGATTTATAAAAAACAGAGATCTCTGTTTGTGTTGTGGGTTTATGGATTCTTGTGGATGACTTATAAAATCTGTATGGGTCATATAATGAAGTGCTTATTCTTCCGAGAATTTTCTTGAAGGTGAGTTGATGAAGCCAAATTATTCTCTCAAACTGTCCAACATTACACACACCTATTTTCTGTAATCATTTTTAATATCGATGCTAATCAGAAAGATATAAAACATTTATCTAATCTCTCTTAGTATACGTAAAACCTAGAAATTGGGTAGAAAACATTTTTGAAGTTTTTGTGTCATATTTCATATTTAGGAGACCCTTACATTATTTCACGAAGTTGTGGGGATTCCCAGCCTTCATGGCAATTTTCGATGGACTTTCCTTATCAGTGCTAAAGCGGAAAATTTCTATAAAGATAGGTTTAAGTTTTTAAATAAATTTTGTGTTAAAATTGTTAATCCTTAAAAATCCTCTGATAGGAAAAACTTGTATAGGGTAGAAAATAACGCAACATTTTTTAGCTACTTCACGTTTTCAAATTTTCGTTATGTAACGACAATTTTAGAGATGGCGCGTAATAGGATGCAATATGTACCTGGCACATAGGCGGCCAAGCTCGCTGTCGGTAGGGGAGCGGACGAACTGAACTGAATATAAGCGGCACCAATGAGGGATTGGTGTTTAACACGCGATTTATCGTTGTTTTAACTGAGCATTATAGGGCCCTTTTTATTTTTCACACGAATTTATTATACACCATTTATAGACCTTAGATTTTAAAAATTCTTCATCCTAAAAACCAATTCCTACGTGATTCCTTATTTCAAGTTTAGGATAAACATATTTACTTTTAACTACACAGTTAACTTATAAATTTAGGTAAAAGAACCTAATAAATACAACATATTCCAGACTAATAGTTGAAATTTATTTGAAAAGCAAAATCTAATCGGTTACGTTTCGGAAACTCAGCTGGTTTCCCTCATCAGATCTTGAAACAGTTTAAGGATATTCTGTGCAATTTTCTTTATGTGTGAGTTCCATGTCTTTAGAAAAATAGAAAAAGCTTTTTAGTTAGCCGAGACCCTTGGCCTAAAATTCAGGCGAAGAGTCTCGGCCGCCTGCTCCATCTAGATGCTACTTTTCTAAAAGCTCAAGTAAATAAAGCAGAGGTTGAAAAATTCCACCAACAGCTCCTCGACAAGAAAATGCACGGAAACTTATACAGAAATGTAGAATATCAGCCCTTGTCGAAGGAGTTAATTTTTGCTGTCCTCAGATCATCAGGACTTAATTCAGGTAACGAGGGTTTTATTTTCGCATGCCAGGACGGTGTTATTTCCACCTTAGTATACCCGTACCGTATTTTACGTCAAGAAGTTTCCAGCGAGTACCTGGAACACATACTATCCAGGTGTCCCACTCACGCAGGAACGACGGGACGTATCTCTACAGACATAATGCGGTCCTAAGAGGACTTTACTACCATCTTTGTCTGGTGGTGCATAACGATATGAGATGATCGTCGGTCAAGTTGAATTTTGTTCGTATAACGAGCAATTTTTTTAATGAGTTTCTCTCATATTCATATTCATTTGTCTTTTTTCATTTAATTTCGTCTCAAAAATCGAACTATTTCTCGTTAGGTGTGAAATGACAGGTTAGTGTCAACAGTATTAAAATGACATCGAACGATTGCGAAAGAGAAATTAACATAATTAGAAAAAGACCTGAAGCAGCTGATCACCTGCAGGAGGGCTCACATGAAGAATCTTCAAAGTATTTCAATTTTAATCTTTTAAATATACATCATGTAAATTTTTTTTTTTCAAAATAATAATAATTTTTTTAGAACAATCAACTAAAATGATGTCTGTCACTTCCTTAATCAATAGATTCGTTTTTAATTTTAATTGTAAACAGTGATAGTGCTCAAAGTTCTCAAAAAGAAGTCACTGCGCTCATCCACTCAAAGAAAAACAATCAAAACAAGAAACAAAGAAAACACAATGGAAAATCTTTGAAAGAATCATTCGAATAACTATAACTTCACACGATGTATTTAAATCAATTCTTATTATTATAAAGTGAAATTATCGATCAATCTCGTATGATACGAGATGATGGCTTTAACGATGCGAAGTAAGACAAGAATTTGTTTTAAGAAAAAAAAGGAGAGGTGTTAAAAAAAGGGAGCTGTAGTGACACTTGCGAGATGGATGCTGAAAGCTGTCATCCTTGGGTCGATCTGTGTCCTCAAGACGCACGAGGGTTTCGCCGGCCTGTTGTTTTCATTTCGTCGTACCCTGTGGCCATCCATTTCACTGTCGTGATACGTGACCATAGGTGTGAATTACCGTGATTCTACTGGGAGCTCGTGTCATTTTCGTATATGGGGTATTCTTTTACAAATCGAACAGAGAATTGACCGACCCATTTTTGATTGAGGTAATACTTTTTTTACGGGTTCATTATCGAAAAAGAGAAGATACGTATATGAGGATTTTTTTTTTCGCAATTTTTTGGGAAATAGGAAGGGTTGAA
>CAKNYM010050836.1:17592-76726 GCA_932195095.1 Andricus curvator | reverse complement strand
TTATTGCAGGAAATTTTTTTCACACTTTTTTTTCCGATGTACCCTTTTTTCCTGAGAATATTCCTACGGTGATTGGCTGTCGAAATTTTTTTTCACTAACAAGCTCCACCTTTTTGGGCGTGCTTATCATATTTCTGTCTCTCTCGCACACTCAACTCAGAATTCCCACGGGTGTACCCAGCCCTCTTAAGGGGTTATATCTAGTAATGGTAATGGAATTTTCTAATTTTTGTTCAGCCATTTTGACAAAATTTTATTGAAGTGGCCTATAGAGGATCGATTACTACATATTTGTAGGTACTTTTTTATTAAAAAATTTTGAAAACTGAGGGAAATATGGCTGCTGCCGCAAAACACTTTTTTTTTTATTATTACTTGCGGTGAGCATGATAAATCTGGAACGGATTGTATAAAATTAAAAAACCAACAAGATTTCATTAGTATATTCCTATACGAAGTTCGCGAAAGAAGGGATTTTCATTTGGACCAAAATTTTTTTTTTTTTTTTTTTGCCAAAAAACCTAATTTTTGGAATCTCAAAAATAGAAATTTTTCGAAAAATCGTCCCCATTTTTTTCAAAATATAAATTTTGCTAAACCCTTCGTTCACGAACTTCGTATAGGAGTATACTAATGAAATCTTGTTGGTTTTTTAATTTTAGACCATCCGTTCCAGAGTTATCATGCTCACCGCAAGTAATAATAAAAAAACGTGTGTTGCGGCCGCAGCCATATTTCCCTCAGTTTTCAAAATTTTTTAATGAAAAAGTACCTACAAATATGTAGTAATCGATCCTCTATAGTCCACTTCAATAAAATTTTGTCAACATGGCTAAACAAAAATTTGAAAATTCCATTAACATTACTAGATATAATCCCTTAAAAAGAACTTCTGGACACTTTTCGAAATACTCCTTTACACTGTCACGTGAAGCAAACAACTACTCTTACGTTCGTAATAGGGCAAGGGCGCCTTCGCTGCTTTTATCTTTTTCGTATCTCCACTCGCTATTGATCGTGTTTGTCAGGTAGACGAAGAAACGACACATGAAACGAATAAAACTATCCAAAATAAAAAATTTTGCTTATATTCTCATTTTAAAAGATTCACCTAAATGATCCAAATTTAATATCTTATTTAAAATATAACTGTTTAAAATGTTTTCTTATTCTATATTTAATTCATTCAATTTTAAGTGAATGATGAAATTTATAAAATTTATAAAAAGGCTGAAAAGGTGAGTTTTTCATTGGAAAAAATATATTAAATGTATACTATCGCGTAATTGACAAAACTTTTAGGGTCTTTTTTTTAACATGAGACATCGAAATATCTCAAAAAATACGCATCCTATGAAAAAAATATTCGTAATAAAAACTTTTTATTTTCGAGGGGGAAAAGCGACTATGAAAAAATTTACCCCCCCCCCCCCAGGAGGCAGGAGTGGGGGTAACTTTGCATTTTTTGAGATATTTCGATGTCTCAAGTTAAAAAAACACCCGTATATTCATTTAAATAATTATATAGCAAAAATTTTCTTTTTAAATGCAGGTGATGAGATTGGAGCCTGCGGCCTCTGCGCTGAAACCGGGTGCTCTACCACTATAGCCGCACTAACCCAACACGATGTTAATATGTGACGTGCACCAAAGAAAGGGGGCTTACTCTGAAAAGTGAGATTTTTTAGGGCGAGCGGTCGAAGTCGAACGGATAGACGCGACTTTTAGGAGAGAGGGAAGACCCACGAAATCTTCCCCCTCCACTTTCACGGGATCTCGAGCTCTCGAGCGAAAGCCTGATTTCTCGGGTACCTAACAACTCAATTATTAGCAATAATAAAGCTCGAAATTTTGGTTCGATAGTTTCATTAAAAAGAGCAACTCAAAAACTATGGAAAGGTGTAAAAACCTCGATTTCGATTTTTTTAGAGTAAGTCCCCTTTCTTCGGCGCACGTCACATATAGTAACCGTTTACGACGCAAGATGGCACTAGTAGTAAAAGATGGTAACCATGGAGAGTATTTTGCGCACCGACGTTGGGGGTTTTGCTATTTGACTCCGCGCAAAATGCGGAACCGAATATGTTCGATGTCTGTAAACGGTTTTTTCAAGCAAATGTTTTGCATGTATCTTCAAACAAGAAGGCTCTTTAAGCCCTCTCAGGAATGCTGGCCAGCATCAGGAGCCCATGTAGATAGCACATAAGAGAAAGTCCACGAGGGCCCGTGCAGTTATTGCCCCGGTAATTTGTACTCACGGTTGATCGGTTAAAATGTATAAGCCCAAAGGTTAATATTTATTGGCCACCACACATTTTGATGCTTGATTAGTTCAGACTTTGAAAATATTAATTGTTGTAAAAAATGTTTTAAGTTGAACTTCGAAATATGAGATACACTTATACATCAGTTAACGAAAATTAAACGATTCCTTTATTGTAATAAATGGTCTTTTGAGTCAAATAGTAACAATATAAAATGCGCATTCATTGAAAAGAAAGATAACTATGATAAATTTTGCAGTACGCGTGTGCAGTGTCAGCCTGACAAATAGTTATAAATATTGCGGTCAGTTGGTCAAGAGGAAAAACGAGAGTCTGATAAGATTCCCTGAGTACAAGTCTCGGCCGAGACACTAATATTTATTTTTATTACAAAATTGTACTTTAGCAATACATACAGATTTATTAATATAGGCTTAAAAATGTACCGTCTGGGCAAGGTCGAGGGGCCATAAGCCCCCCCCCCCCCCCCCGTAGACAACCCTAAGGGCAACCATGAGTGGCCGCTCCTGGATTGTCCCCATGGGCTCTTTTATTTTTTATTTTTTTTTAATTTCCAAGAGTTTCGTAGTTGCATTAGTTTGTTGATCAGCAAATTCAGCATCGAATGTTTAAAATTGTTTAAGCTTGATTGGTACAGTCTCGTTAGTACATTCGCTGATCGTACCGACAATTTCTGACGGTAGTGTACATTGTACAAAACTGTGATATTAAAATATTCAATAACGTACAACCACAAAAAACACTTTGTAAACTTTTTTTTTCAATTACCTACATTGAAAATAAATGTAAATATACTGAAATAAAATAATTAAAACTCTAGTTGCCATAAAAATTTTATATTGAAAAGAAAAGAGCTCACGTCACTAGGCGGGAGATCACGCTACGACCCTACCGCTAATCCACCTCTTCAGAAGAAATGGAAGTGGAAGCGCACCATGTGTTTCGGTCGGGTATTTCTCCTGCTGGGAATGTCAGATTCAGAGCATCAATACCTCATTTAAATCGGTTTTGCACATTATTGTGAAAACCCGAAAAATTGAGACGCTTAGGTCCGTTTTACGGTATTTTTATTTTCTTATTTACTTTAAAGTTATTTAAATTTGTTAAACTTGAATGGAGACATTCAAGATTGTGTGGATCAAATTTGATCGTTGGATTCTCGTTTTTTTTTTAATTTCCACGAATTTTGTAATTAAATTTGAATGTTGGACCTTAAAGAGAAATTTAAATTTTGATTTATTTTGAATGTAATAACTTATATTTTAAATTGTGAGATTTTAGTTATGTTAACGTTTATCGAAGATGTTTACACATAAATCTCTAATGGGTCGTAGTTTAGGACGCATATAGCGATTTTTTTAGAATATGAACTTTTAAGAAAAAAAAATTACACGCTTGACTCTGATCGCGATCTCATTAAAAGCACGGATCGAACGTAGTGTTGAAGACGTTTAAACTCATGCTTTCTGTCTTGAATAATGTTATTTTTATAATAAAAGTTTATCTTCAAACACTTTCGCAGTTAAAAAAAAATATAAAACATGTAAAAATACATTTTCTTCAACACATGCGTGAAAACTGCGGGTTACGAGCGTGTGAAGCGGGCTTTACGTTGCTGTTTGTTTCACCAGGGAAAAAACTTGACAACAGGAAAAAAAACTCATAACAGGGAGAAAAACTCTAAACGTGCTGCTCTCTAGCGAAGAATTTCAGCAGCCGTCTATATTAGCCGCCGTTTATATTATTATATTTTTATATTGGTCTTTTTTTACTTACGAGGGCTTCACCCCCCGAAGCCCCCAGAGGGAGCTTTGCCCCCTTCACCCGTCCTAACCCTGGACCCATCTAACGCCCGCACCTACCTGCGTTCGCCTTTTAGTATCGCTTCACAAAACTCGAAAATCCGCGTATTTCGAACATGTTTTGAAGAAAATATCGTGTGCACTACGGGAGGGAGCCATTTTTTTCTCGCGCGTTTTTTCTGCACAATATACTATTCAAATACACTGGAACTCGGATTTCAGTAAACTGGATTTGTGTGTTCCGAGAAATGATGCCGCGCGGAGGCTTCCGTTGAGAGGAGCGGCGGGGCGAGAGGGGAGGGTGTGTTCAGTAAAGCGTGACAAACAGAGGGCCGCCCTCAGCGCGTTAGTAGCATCAGGTTACGTCATGCCTCGCAATCGAACAGAAAGCGTTCATGTGGCCCTGCCTGCTTACGTGCGGAGTCCCTGGATTAGAGTCCAAAGGCCAGAACCAAAACCGTGCTCAAATCCAGGTTTCAGTATGATTGAAAATGACAGATAGGAAAAGTTCATTTTGTTTTTCCTTTCCTCAACTCAGCAAACATCTTTTTTTAATGTTTGAAAATCAAGAATCAATTTCTATTTTGAACCCTATCACAGAAAACGTTTTTTGCTTCTCTTTCTGTGCATAAATTACGATAATGTTAAAAGTCAAAAATTTTTGTGACCTTCCACGCCTGTTTCTTTAGTATAGGAATTTTTCATGGAATTGCTCTTGATTGCGAGAATACGTTTTGGTGTGAGAGACGATCCATTTTCTTAGAAAAAAAATCGTAAATCCTATAGAGGTGGACATAGTTGATAGTGAACGTAGTTAACTTTTGACCATATTTCATGAATAATCTTTGTGTTATTAAAAGATTTAAATTGGCTCATGAGAAATACTGATTTTAGTCGAGGTTAGAAATGTACACCAAAATTGATCTTTAAAGAAATATTAATTATCAAAGAATAAACCTAGGGGGGCATAGTTGAAGTTTGCAAATTACAAAATACGTTTACGTACTTTTCGAAGAATTTTCTTACGATAATTCCTGCTAAAATCGTGCGACTATGTAACTATGGAATGTCTAGGAAAACTAATCAAAGTCTTTCAGTTGGACTAGGGGAGAAAGCACTTCATTTATGAACGATATTTTTAAAATGAAATAATTCTTCATGAAAATCACTTTCAGTCCAGATTTTTTCGTGATTCTTACAGTTTAGGACACCGTGTACTTACAAAAAATATATAATATAATATTTCAAGCATCAAAGCTGTGCGAAGTTAGCGGGGGACAATCATTCCGTAGTTAATTTGAAATGTCCCGTATGCTATTTATAAACACAACAGTACAAATCACTTATTTTTGTAACTCTTGTAAGCTTGTTTATAAACAATGAATGCCCCACTGCGTGTCAAGGTGATTAATATAGTATAGAAATGTTTCGATGTATAAGAAATTAAATATGCTTATTTTGACTCACTGTCAAAGTGCTGAGCCTGTTCCATCAAAAATTGGCTACCTTGCTCCCATTGTCTCTCCAAAAGTTGATCTAGTGTTTGTGGCATTGCACCACTGGCTAATGCTCCAGCACTAGTTGCACTAGCATTTGTATTCGTGTTCGAAAACACTGACGAAAACGATGTTGGTGGAGGTGCTGTCTGACTTGACCTTATCTAAAATGATAAATATGCAATTATCTAATTAATGTGATATAAAAATAAAGACAAATAAATACAAGGCCTTGACCTACTTAATAACCTATTTTCAAGGTCATAAGACTATCACTTTTTCTTCAGAATCTCTTCTTATGAAGGAACGACCTCAAACGAAGCAAATCGAAGTGTGCTCTCCAAATTTTGTAAAGTTTTGGAGTCTGGCTTAGAAGGAACAAAAATCGAAATTAACATGTAATCATATGGGGATGGAGTGAATCGGCTGTGACACCGTTAACGTTATGCCTAATTCTGATGCAATAAATAATCAGAATTTAATAAAAATTGAAAAGACTATCTCTTAAAAGTGGTATAAAAACGTTCTCGAAAGTTCATGTTGATCGCGAGTCTCGTATTCAAAAAAAGTTTGTTCAATAAAAAAAAATGTGTACAACCGACCCAGTTTGGTTCTTATTTTACTGACCTCGTGCTGAAACAGAAACTTCTATGGAGGGTCTGACACCCTTCTTGGAACGCAACCGCAGAGCAGTATGCAAGAACCTGTAACTGCTGCAAGTTTATGCCTTGTTACAGGAGCAGAGGCAATATCTCGTTGTTCGAGCTGCCAACTGACCGGAGGAGGTCACTGTAGACCTTAAACTTTGGGAGACCGAGACTGTCGACCATGCGACCATCGTCGTCCTAAATCCCCAAAATCCAGGTCCTGGTCCACTACAGCGCCTCGTGTTTCAGGCCCCTGAACCTCCTCCTTGACCGTTACGACGGGTGCATTTCAGGCGGTGCTAGTTGTAGTTTCACCTCTATCTTAATGTTTGCGACCTTGAACTCGCAGAGGTGACGCCGTATAGTGCGATAAAGTAACATTTTTGGTACAAAATTCATTATCTTTCAACCGGAATAACATAGAGGGATGTATTTTTTGGAGGTTGTACATGAATACTTACAGAGTATGAGGAAAATAAAGAGCAAGTGAAAAAAAATGTGTGTCTCGAGACGCACGGCAGAAGTGAAACTTCAAAATAACTTTTAAGTGGAATTCATGGAATTCAAGTAATTCCTCCCTAAGAAGTTTCATTACAAAAACATTTTTAACCTTACAAATCTATGTAAATATTTACACTTTCAGTATAAAATTTAGATTATCAAGATTCATGAGCGCTTCTACATTATTTTTTTATATGCCACACATTTTTTTAATACAGTTTTTCGAGCCGATTCCAAATCCGGCCTGAAAATTATTCCAGGACTTTATGGTTCGGAGAACAAAGCGATTGAAGATGCTATTCGAAATCTTTAAGGTCGGAATTATTTCTAGGTAATCAAATTTCGCCATTCACGGTATTCAAAGGTAGGAAATTAAAAAGGGGGGTTCCAATATGACGGAAAAAGTCCTGAAATTAACCCGATATGGCCGATCATTACTACTTCGGGGATTTTGGGGTTGCTGATTTCAAATCTGATGTAAAAATATCAAAATTCACACTGACGAATCAAACATGGCTGACAAACATTGTAAAACAAAACCGATATGACTGAAAAATGTAACTCGGGGTTTTTTGATGTCGCTGATTTCAAATCCAAAGTCAAAATTCTCCTGAGTCGAGTTTAACCGTCAGCATTAGCTGCGCGGTGAATCTCGACTCGGGCAAGTCACAGACGTTAAGCCGATTCAAGCGCGGCGAGCTTTCGCATGGATGACCGTTTCTGATGCACGCCTAGGTAGCATATTCCCTGCGTTTCAATAATGTTGAGCGGGAAGTTTTACGCCGAGGTTGACTGTGAACACTCGATGATATCGAATGTCTACATTCAAACTCGACAGACGAATAACTGACTGAATTCGTGAGGAGGTTTTCTACAGTTATCATCTCCCTTGCACTTACCCGGTAAGTGGAGTCGTCCGGCGATAAACATATCCATGCTAAAGGACTTAAATGATACTTTAAAAGTGAGGAGGTTCGTGAGTGAGTAGTATTTGTTTTACCGGGGGTTTAAAATAAAGGCACAGTGCAATAGGATGAACCGTAGTGCTACGGGACTTAAATGAACCAGCCTATCTACAATAATAATAATAATAATAATAATAAGGCGTAGGGATGTGGCGACCCCATCGCCCGAGAGCTCCGGCTCTTGCAGTCAGCCACGTTGCTTTGGGCTAACTCCCCAATGCAATGAATTATGCGGTTACGACACCAGTATCGCGCAGTGCCACCCACAATAGGCCTCTCTCGGATGGAGGCCATGGTTCAGTTGGGAGTGGCAATAGGACCGAACCGAGGCGACGACCAGGCAATGGCCCCGGACAAACGCGAGAACATCGATTTAAATGGTCGGACCAACTCAGGAGAGACATCCTTACCTGTTGGCAAAGAAGCTCACCGGCGCAATTCAGATTGGTAGCTCTAAAAAAGTATCCAGAGGTGAAATTTCATCTCCAAATGTCCAAGGAACAGTGTTGCCCGATGTTTTCTCGCGTAAATTTCCCGCTCTTGCTTACCTTCTAGGACAGAAGGAGCAGAAGCGGATGACGTACACGTTCCAGTTGCGTCGGGATTGGTTGCTTTTAAAGAACCATGATCGTAGCTTCCGGAGCCTACAACTTCTCACATAATAATAATAATAATAATGTACAAAACCTGCCCACGCATTATCCACTTTCTAAGTCGTGCGACCATGTTTTCGGGTACAAGAATCAAGTTTTTTGTCATGGACAACAAAGGTTAACTAGATCAATACGCATTACGACGGGTATCTTTCAAGGATACTTCTTCAGTGCATTATGATTCTATTTACCGTTGAACCCGTTGAGCAAAACACTAAATAGCATGTCTCATGCGTTCAGAATACATGATAATGAGGATGTTCGTTAACTAATCCATCTTTTATACATGAATGGCCTGAAGTTGTACGCTAGTTCCAATCAGAAACTGCAGTGAGTGATCGATGTCACAAAGCAGTTTTCCAATGACATCCACATGGAGTTCGGACTAGATAAATCCCGAACAGTGCATTTAACCAGGGGAGAATTAGGGTTTGTAGATCTAGGGCACGAACACGAGAATGACATAGAGGCAATGGCTGAGGGCGAGTCATATAAATACCTGGTTATTCTCGAATCTAAGGGTATTCAGCATACGATAGTTAAGAAAAGCTTAACGAAAGTCTTCACTAAAAGACTCAGATTGGTTCTGAAGAGTTTTCTCAACTCGGCAAACAAGATCAGGGCAATCAACACCTATGCCATCCCTGTCCTCACTTACTCCTTTGGGCTCATCAAATGGTCAAACACCAACCTTGAAAGGTTAAACAGAACCACATGCGTAGAAATGACGAAGCACCTAATGCACCACAGTGATTCGGCGACTGAAAAAGTAGTTATACCACGACATACAGGGGGTAGGGGCGTTGTATATGTCAAAAACTGTGTAAGTCACAATTTAGACAGTTGCGAGACTGTTTTAATAGCAAGGGAGATGTTGCGCTTGGCAACACCATCTGTGAAGCTGATCTCGATTACACGCCATTGAATTTGTCCTCAGAGGAGGCCTATGATATCAGGGCAGAAACCAGAGAAATTAGAAACGCAATGGAGACAAAAAGCCATCCACGCGGGCACTCCAAAACGTTAAAAACGTTAGCCAATATTTGACTGAAAAAGGGCGTCCTGTTTCCAAAAACGGAAGGATTCGTCACAGCAATTCAGGATAGAATTGTCAGCACCAGCAATTATCGCAAACACGTGTCATTTCAAGACGTGGTTGAACGGTTTTTTTTATTAATGGTTTAATTAATGGTTGTCGCGTAATGGCTCAAAGAGAATATACGCACAGACATAATACTTTGGTGGGCATTATACATCAGCAACTTACCATAAACCTAGGACTATTAACAGAATGAATGTCTTTCTATATATACATGCCAGGGCCCGTTTTAGAAAACGAAGATTACATCTTATATTGGGATGTTACTATCTAGACGGAACATTATAACCGAGCCAATCGATCGGACATCGTGATGCATGAGAAAAAAGGTGGAAGAGTCAACATCAGGGCTCTCCAGAAGTCATTGACTGCAAAGACTGCCAGTGGCAGTCTAGAGACTAGGTCAAACAGGCCCCCATAAATTTTCGTCCAACTTGTCCTTCGTCTCGTCCCTAATCCTTCACGGTAAATTACAGTTTGAAATGAAAAAATGAAATGTATTGTGAATTCAAGTAGAAAAAAATTAGACCCTTCGGTGTGAGCAATGAGTCGTAACGAGCCGTGACCGTCAGGACCGTAGCCCTTCCCAGGATTCCTGGAAACCGAAGAAAAAAATTACAGAAAAACTTCCTGGCAGTCACCTGCTGAAAGTGGTGAGCCCTGGTCTACATCATCGATATTGCTTGCTCACTTAACCGGAATTTGCAGGCTACCTATACAACCAAGATCTCTAAGAATAACAAGCTAAGGCATGAAGTGAAGACAATATGGAGGAATGTTAAACATGCCTCTATTCATCCTATTGTGATTTCGGATACAAGCAATGTGCACGCAAGATGCACTGAACATCTTGAACGTTTAGGAGTGAGAAGAGTACTAGCAGTAGCTCAGAAGGCCGTTTTATTAAACACCTATCGCATTGTAAGAAACTTTCTATACCATCCAAAAGCAAGCTACTAAAAACCTGTGGAGTGGCAGATGGTAGCTCTAAGAAAGTATCCAGAAGCGATTGTTGTAACCTTCAACGCTCGCGGCTGCTGTGTAAGTATAACAGCGGTAAAAGACGAACTCCAAACTAAACCATGCTCCTAATTTTGTACCCACTACAAATTCATCGCCAAAGATGTCAAACATCGTATTAAATGAATTTATAACATCTTCATTTCTTCAGGCACTTGACTTAGTCCGTGGCTTATGGTGAAAACCCAGGTTCACCAGAAAACAAGTTAAAAGAAATAATATTAAGAATGACGGATAAAAATCCTAAAATAAACTAGATATGACCGATAATTACTATTCGGGGTTTCTGGTTTCGAATTCAAAGTCATGTTGTCAACATTCAAAACAGAGAATAGAATTTGTAAAAAAATTATTAGTTTCGGTATCAATTTTCACCCTGGTATTTTAAAAAATTTCTATTGCTAGTTTATTGTTTTTTACTAAAAACGACACGTTTTAGCTGGGACGGCTTTATAAAATACCGCAAAAAAGGGAGATAAATAAAAAAAAAAACAGTATGCATCAAAAAATCTTCAAAGAGAACAATGTATAAGCGAACAGCAGAAAGTTTACAAAATGCAGAATATAACATTCCTGTTCTTGAATTAGCTATAAAAATAGGAAAGACAAATGTTGATCCGGAAACCAAAGATTTAAATGAGAAGCTCAGTTTAAACAATGGTTTTGTATAAAATTTCAAATATTCCGCGTTAGCGTTCTATTTAGAATAAAATTATAATTAGAGGTAATTAAAGCATTACTGAAAGACAGTCATGCAAAAATATCAACCCTTAAGCTATAATATGCCTGAAATTAAAGTTTACGTTCCTTTACAAGATTACTGAACAAAACAGCTGACCGTTTATGTAAAGCAGTGGCTTTAAACTGGGATACATTTGATTTGAAAATGTTAAATTAAATTAAAAAGCTTGAGATACATAGAATTAACTTGCCAAATTCGAAAAAATGAGAATCAAGTACAATGTATCGTAATAATATAGGATAAATTATATGAATATAAATTTTAGCAATGATTTAAAAAAATTTTTAAATTTGTTTAAAATAAGAAAAATTGGGTTTTAAAGCCAACATTTTTGAAATAAATATCCAAATATCCCCTGTATATTGACACCCGGTTGATAAAAATATTATTCCATGGGAAATCCGTAAACACTACTGCTTTCATTAGTTCTGGATTAATTGCATAATGAGATTAACACTAGAACGACTTTCACAAAATGACTAAAATTCACTAAAACGATTCAGTCTGTGCCCAATAGTTCAGTAATAGCAACAACGCGAAAAAGCAAATGGGTCAAAATGACCCGTTTGGTCGATATAGTGTTAAAGCTTTTCAGCACGTGCTTCACATATCATACCAAAAAACTAGTGAAACCCGGGATGTACGGAAAATTTGTAAAGGTAAATTAATATGCAAAAATCTATAAAATTGTATTTATTCATTTATAATTGTTGGTGAAAACATGTTCCTTTAATGTTTTAAAACACAGAATTAGGAATCAAAGTCGACCACGTTTTACGGGGTCATGGCATGATCAATAGGGTACGTCGAGGAGAGATGGGACACTCCTCGGTATTTTGAGCCTGTCTTGCCCATCGAGCTGACTTTCAATTATTTTATTGGTTTTAACACATCAACAAAACAAAAAAATACGAGAGTTCACGTAATTGCCGCGGCTTTGTAAAAAGTTATAGGTGAGTTATTTTGCGCAACGCTCGGAAAAGAGCCAAACATTTCTGCTGCACGTGACTAATTATTCGTTTTTTCTTAATTAGTTGTGATTTTCTGGAATAGTAACACGTACATCGGATTACTGACTCCTACTTCAAGGTTAGTTGACGGAATTATGTATGATCCATACGCACTTCTGAATTTTATGACTCGCAATAACTCTCCTCGCTGTTCGAGGAGAGATGGTACAATTGAGAAAAATTGAAAAAAAATGGGTAAAATTAAGAAAAGTTGAGAAAAAGGAAGGGTTGATGAAAAAAGCTGGCAAAAAACCAACAAAAAACACAAAAGCAAAAGAAAATGCGAAAAACATAAAAGCAAAAAATTCCAAGCCTGTGAAATTTACTTCAATTGTATGTTAAAATCCTCCTCTATATTATCATTACACTTGAAAATAAAAAAAGTTTGCATTCATACATAATTTTTGTATTATAATTCATGATTAAACTCGATTTTATTTCGTGGACAGAGTACATCAAGTGTTCCCACCTAACATTGTTTTTTTTTTTTTTTTATCGGGTTGAAACTTGGCTGAATTATATTCCTAGTGGACCTACAGTAGCACACTAAACCACATGTCCATTAATGAACCGGTTGTCAATATACTGGGGCCTGAAGTTTTTACTTCTTCAGGTGCTTTTTCACCTTCAGGTTTGTGTAACGTCTTTTACGATTATCTGATTGGATTTTTATTATAGTGTTTCAGAAAGCTCTTTGCATGTACTTTGAAACTATCATAAACAATTATTTTTATTTTTATTTTTTGGGGGAAATCCAAATTAAATTTGATTTAAAAAAAAAAACCTGCTTCATAAATTTTTTTCTGTCTCGAAAATAGCTGTTTTACATTCTTTAATGTCATGTAGAAGAAAACGTGGGCTGGAAATAATGTTGTGGTCAAATTGAGATTTTTACGCTTGAGGGTACCCACGTTATGATTATATAATATGCATACAAACAAAAAATCATCTCAAGATAGTTAAATGTAAGCTTAGTGGCACGTTAGACCTAACAGTATTCGTTCCCGGGCGCTGCGTAAGTTGAATGTGGTCCCCTCGAGCGTAAAAATCTCAATCTGACCACGAAAATATTTCCAGCACACACTTTCTTCTACATGATTTTAAAGAGTGTGAAAAAGCTACTTTTTAAGAGAGAAAACCAAATTTTTAAGTCGGGTTTTTTTCAAAAAATCAATTTTAATTTTGATTTTCAAAAATAAAATAAATAAATGTTATAAGTCTTAAAGTACATGAAAAGAGCTTTCTAAAACACTATAAAAGCACCTAGAAAGTTTTAACCCGAACAAAAAAAAAACAATAACTTTAGGTGGGAGCATTTGACATATTCTGCCCCTCCTGTACCATTTCTCATTAACTGCCCTATCTTTCCTAGAAAAAAATTTTAATTTCCAAAAGTGCCCGACGACGTTAAAATTTATTCCGAAAATATATATCTATGCATGGTTTATATAACAAGGGTGTGCACTAAGGCTTACAACTCTTGTATGTTGTTTTCGTGAAATGCCAGCTCTAGGCGCAAAAACAAAAATGGTGTACCATCTCTCCTCGACTTACCCTACGAGAAATGTAGTAAAAAAAAAATTGCTTTGCAAAACCGGATATTTTTTTGGGGGGTTTTGAAATCAATGTTTTGTTAAGTAATAATATTGCAACGACTTAGAACTTGATAAGGTCAAACATTTTTGATACGAGACGTATTCTCTACATTATGAGCTTTATCCATGGATAAGAATAAACAAACAGAAAACAGAAAATCGATCCAGATGTGAAGACATTGATTGATAAGGGTTGGACAGTTTAACATACATAAATTATACCATAATTTAATTTTACTCGTAAATTCTCTAGATAGGACTTAAGAATGTACTTTTCGAGAATCCCAAGTAAAGTATATATGTACCACTGAAAAGGCATCAAAAAAATATGCATCCAAAATCACGTAAAGACAATTTTTCTATTCTTACTTGATTGAAATCTATTAACCCGTTAATAAAAAAAATTACAGATACATGACTAAAGAATTGCGGTAGGACATGTGCTGTCTTCTTATGACTTTGACGGCTGTGCTGGTGGTAGCATAGCAACTGACAGTTTCCCATTCCAGACAGGCAGAGAACGAACAGGAAGGGGACTTAGTTCTCCAAATGTAGATCCTGTATCTACTGGCGATCCCGGGCCAATAGGTCGGATCTACTCAGTTTTGACAGAGAACTTTCAAGAAGAATCCCCATCCTTTACCTAAGTCGAAGTGCCTCAAAGAGTTGCTTATTGCACAGCAGAAAAAATTGGGCCTTCGAGGTTACGGTTTACGAACCGGAAACCTTTCAACTAAGATTTTCTTTCAAGGGGTCATCAATTTTCGCTCAGTTTCCCGTAAAAAAACTGGTAGATCCTGAAAATGGCCAGTTGATCCTGGGCCAAGCTGTGCCTGTGGATTGTGGAGACACCTGACTTAGAGGAACACTAAACCCCATTAAAAAATGGATGGATCTAGAAATATATTGAAACGATGTTCGCTTCCTGAGGATCACCAGAGCCGCTGGAGCTACAAGCATGCAGGAGCGCGGTGATGGTGAGATACGTGGACAGGTAGATATCAACAGATCTCACCGACGCGCTGAAACGCTCTTATTAGATACGACAGCAACTCTTTCCTACTTTTCCGATCCTAATCCTTGCCACACACACATTTAATTCAGTCTTCTCCTTTACATCTTGAATCAGAGGTGAAGCGTAAGTTGGGAGTGGACAATGTGCTCAGACTCTCATCATCCCAGTGTTCACATTCGTGGATAATGGGATGAGGGGCGAGCATAGCTGACCATTCCCTCTGAAAAGGACGCTTCATAATAAGGTGCCCAATTTAATTGAACTTTGCAGCTGGCAGAAACTTGATAGTGGTGTTCAATAGAGTTGAAAGGTTGGCGAAATGCTAAATTACCGGATAAAATTACTATTTTTTTTTTAATTTGAAAAAATTCAAAAGAATTTAAAAGAATTGAGGGTAAATTAATAAGAATTCAGGGCGAATTCCAAATGAATGGCAAAAAATACTTGAAAATCTCTTCAAATTTTTGAAACCCTACGAAATCCAACACTTATAGTGAATAAATTCTTTGATATCCATTAAAATATTAAAATCCCGTAAAATTACTTAAACCCTTGGAAATCCCTTGAAATTGTTTAATTCTTTTGAAAATATCTTGGAATCTTTTAAAATAACCTTAAATATTTAAAAGTTTTTGAAATCCCTTCAAACTATTGACATAAATAAAAAAATTCTGGGAATCTTTTAAAATTTCCTGAAGTATTTCAAATTCTTTCATATCTTTTGAAATCCCTTGAAATTTTTTAAAGCTCTTGAAAATGCCAAGGAATTTGAAAAAATACCTTAAGATATTTCAAATCAATTGATCATTTTATCATTTGATCCTCAGGACCAATTGAATAAAAACTTTTAAAAAATCCACTGAATTAAGTAAAATTGAGTAAATTTAGAAGATTTCAAGTGAATTAAAAATATTCAAAAGAATTCCAAAGAATTTTAAAGAAGTCAGGATAAATCAAAAAGAATTCATGGTGAATTCCAAACCTAATTTCAAATCTCTTCAAATCTTTGATACCCTACAAAATACCTCACTTCTCGTGAATAAATAAATTCTTTAAAATCCACTAAAATATTATAAAATCGCGTGAAATTCTATGATGATATTTTCTGAAATACTTGAAAATGTATTAAAATACATTGAAAGCTTAAAATCCCTTAAGATCATTGAAATCCTCGGAAATCTTATAAATCCTGTGAAATCTTTGAAAATATTTTAAGACCTTATGAGTCCTGTGCCAACGGCGATACCACGATGAAAACACCAGTTCTCGTAAGATCACTGAAGTTAAGCATTGTTGGGCGCGGTTAGTACTTGGATGGGTAACCGTTCAGGAATACCTGCGTGCTGTTGGCCCGTCGTGGGTGTGGTGGGCCCACATTGGTGGTAAATATCCACCTAGAAACACTACCCGAAGCGGGTAGTGAGGCAATGAACTTTCGAGTTCGAACTGCTAATCTATGTATGTATGTATGAGTCCTGTAAAATCGTGCCATATCTTTCGAAATTCTAGAAAATGAATGATCCTAAAGTATTTCCAAAGCTTTGAAATCCCTTCAAATCAATGAAATTATTTAATAATTCCTTGGAATCTTTTAAAATTTCCTAAAATATTTCAAAAGAATTGAAGATAATTCAGAAATAGGTATAGAAATGAATTAAATAGTGATTAACCCATCAGCTAAATTTATTGAAAGATAAGTGACTAATGTGATCTTTTCATTTAAAAACGTGACTAAAAAGTGATTTGAGAAAAAAAAGTGGGTAATAGTGACCGTTTAGCAGCCCTGATTATTTTTTACAGTTACTTCTTACAAAAAATCCCTGATTTTGGTTATTTTTTTCAAAATGACTGATTCATGGAAGCTTTGATCTTATTAGAAATTTGTTTAAGGTTCCATTATAAGCTGCAAATAGGGTACCATAGTGACCAAATCTTGAAAATAGGGTACTTTAGGGATCTTAACTGAGTATAGGGTACAATAGGGGATATAGGGACCGGTATGTGAGGCCTGTGTACAAGGGAATATAAAGGAATTTGAAGTTGCACCTTATAAAAAAAAATGAAGTTTAACGACGAATCTTGCACTTTTGGCTCCCAAATATGTATACTACACGAGCAAACATTTTTTATAAATAATCAGAAATTACATAATAATTAATCGTGTTCTTGGTTTGAACTTGAAAAGTAAGATTTTCTCTTGATTTTATTATTTTTCCAAACTTTTGGGAAAACTTTCCTAGATTTGGCAAAGAACTGAACTCAAGATTTCAATATGTTTATTTTGCTAAAAAAATCTTTATTTTTAAGCTAAATATTTTTTCATTCATTCATTAAAATAACTTCAACCTAGACGAATTCAACCCGAAATTTTATAATCATTCAAATTATTCTAATTACAGATTCAATTACTGTACAGATATTCGTCGTTGAAGTGAAGAAACATTGAAAAAAAAGTATCCAAACTTTCTGTCGGCAGTGTACAAACTCTTGAATATTGCTTAGCAGTTCCCGCAGACAGGACATTATGATTAAAAACTAGACCTCAGGGCAATAACACCGCACTTGGGAGGGATAGCAATAATCCGCCATAGAAGAGGAGCATTGAGGATGGGATCCGTGAAATCAGATGGAAGATGGGCAGGCTGACGCAATGTAGGCGATGTAACAGCTCAGAAGTTGACTCGACACGTGGCAAAACATCCTTTGATCCCGCAATATTCTATCCAGAACATCAGACGCTATGCCTGACATGCATCATCTTCAACAAAGTCTACGCTCATTGGAAAGCCTAACAATCATCACAGAAGAGCAAAAGGGATGTTGTCGCAACTTCCGGAGTTGTATAGTGTATACGGTGGCACTTACAGTGATGTGAAGGCCCATGACCATGGTTAAATTTTTTTTTTTACAAATCTGAAAAAATTGGGCACTTCGTTACTTTTACACCAAATAAAAAACAATGAGTGAGTGGAACCTAAAAAAGACTGCAAGTTGGCACAATACTACTATAGGTTTTAAAATTTTTGACACCTCTACAAAAGTGTGATTAAGGCCCTTTATCAGAATGGGTAATCGGTTCTTAACGTTGTGGCCTCACGGTTAAGTATTTTTTCTCTAATTTTTTGAATACATTATCTAAATAGTAATATCTCGAATCAAGCAGAGCCGGTTTTTCGAAAATATGTTTATATTTTGATTAATAATCGAAAACGTAAGAACAATAGCCGTGACCCTCATTGTTCTGAAATTAAGGCCGGTTACAAAAACTTTAACTATAAAAGCATGGCTTGATACAATTCTAATTAGCACAATTAATTTCTTCATATAATTAGAAGAAAGTGAAAAGATTCAGGAAAATCACGGTGTCTAGTGATCAGGCAATTTAAAATCCCCGGGATTTTCCCGGTAAAATTTTTCACCCGACCAATTTTTAGATGTCTTTTTGTGATTTTTGAATGTGAACGTATACATAGAAATACGAATTTTAGCATAATATACATAGAAAAAATGTATGGTGTAAAGAAAACAATAATTTATTTACACATGCTAAACTTATTTTCAATCACAGACTGAAGTGATAAATATTAATAGAAGGTACATATTCTAAAACTTTCATAACACGTAAAATAAATATTTCTTAATTTGTGCAGTCAGAATCGCAAGTAGTTGCTTAAATGTTATTAAAATTAGAAGAATGAAAAAATAAAATATAAGTATAATATACTTAAATGCGCATATATATTATATAATCAAAAATCGATTAAGTATAATGCCGCACGCTGGCGTCCTTTCAGAGCATTGATTTTGTCTTGTAAGACTTCTACCTTCTCGGCAGATTCTTTCAGAATTTTTCTTTTTTTGATTTTCAAACTCTTTGGCCTCTTCTGCTTTTAATCAAACTATCTGTTATTGGAACCGATTTTAGAAAAAAAAAAAAATAAATAAAAAAATTACATAAATCGGTACATAGGATGAGCATAGGAAGGAATATTGCGACTGTAGATAAAGTAGAAATGGAATAAAAAGACAACGTAGAAAAAAGTAGATTTTTCGATAAAATACAAAAAATTCCCGGTCCTAAATAAAATTCCCGGGTTTCCCGGTTTCCCTGTCGGCTAGAGACTCTGAAAATTGATTAATATTTGCAGAAATACAGGAAATCTTTAATTAACAAATATACACGCTTCTTTTTTTAGTAAATGGAGACCGAAGATTCAGAAAAAATGAAAAATGAATCGTTTTTATCAGTTCAGTCGAACTGCAGAGTACAATATTCAAAGGATTTGTTTTAAAATTTCTGAATTAATTGCCGTGTAATGAAATTCCTGTTGGAAAAAACTGAATCAGAGATAAAATATACGCAAAAAGAGATTAGGTTTAGTTCAGAAAAAGAAATACACTTCGTTTTGACACTTTAGTTTATCCTGCAAGATTGACTGAAATGCTGTAAGAGACGGACAAACACAGACTAACTTGAGGGATGGCAACAGGCCCCTTAGACCCTTGAATCAGCTGAACCCTAGCGGTCATAGAACCCCTTCCAGTTTTCCGAAAACGTTACAATATATATATATATAAATAAATGTACAAGAGTGTCACAAATAGAGTTGTAATTCCAACACCCTTCCTCAACTATATAGTTGCGACACTGTTTAATCTTTAAGTCAGAAATGTTCTTAATTTAAATCAAACTTTAGTTACACATAAAAATATTCGCTGAATTATTCTACAAACTTTCTTAAATTTCAATTGAACTGTAGGTACATGAAAAACTTTAGCTGAATTAATAATGCCCTTTAGATGAATTAACAATAAATTTAATCAAATATTTGTCACACTAATCTAACCCAAAAACTGAATAAAACATGCATTAAAACTTTAGATAAAACAAAATATCTGACTGGAAACAAAAATGATTTAAAAAACCGACCTTATTTTAGCTAGAACAGCAAACACTTGCACCTAAAATCGAGTACTTAATGTCCTTTAATTAGATTGCTTTTCACTTAATGGTGAAAAAAAGGACAAAAAACATAGTTCCTTTTTGCACTTTAGCCACTTTCTTTTGAAGAACTCATGTACCTTTCGGGTGGTAAGCCTTTAGTATTTTTTCCAGAACTCCTGAGCTTTAAAAATGCACTTCCTTTTTCTAGATCTGCAGTATTTAAGTTAGCAACTGCATTCTCCTCTTCCATGCTGAAATCCTTTGCCGAATCGATGACGTTTTCATCCGTAGTGCCTAAATTCGAAGATCCATTCTCCTCTTCATCATTGAACTGCTTCAAATTTATTTCGTCTGCATCATCATCGGAATATTCTGTTTGTAGAAAGAAGACTTCCACTGGTTGTGATTTCTTCAGATGACCCTTCCTTAATTCCTTAATTTTGTATTCTGTAACTGCAGAGAGTTCTTTGTTACCTGAGTCCTTATCCTTTCGACTGTGTAGGTGTGGCTGCTCGGGTAGTTTGCACAGAGATCGCTGCCGAATTTCATTTCCCTTTTCAAACGGCTCGTTTACTGCTGCACAGGCCCTTTCAATCCCTGTTGGCCCTGATGTTTCTATCCTCACTTTGTATAGATCCGGGGATAACTTTGCCGTAGCCATCACTTTATTTTTCTTAATATTTATGACACTGCAACCGTTATCTTGGAAGATTACTTGATGACCCTTTTGAGCCAACTTTTTCACTGAAAGTAAATTTGACCCAAGTCTAGGTACAAAGAGAACATCGGTCACTTTCACTGTTATAACTTTGTCCTGGTTCACAATGCACTTTATTGTTCCTGATCCTATACCTTGAATTTCAAGGAGTTCGCCGTCATCTGCTAAACGCACATAGCCTTTCTTCTTCGGTTCGAAGTCGGTGAAAAAATCTTTTGAGTGTACCATATGACTCGTTGCTCCCGAGTCTACAATCCAGGTATTTTTCTTGCCTTTTGTAGTTTTCACTCCGTAACTAGCCTCGTAGATTTCCTATAAACTGTCGAATTTTGTAGTTTCTTTTGTTACAAAACATAACTCATCTTCATCTTCCGTAACTTTATTTGCCTTGTTTTGCCTAGCTTTCCATGCTTGATACTTGCTGCAATCCTTCTTAAAATGTCCAGATTTTTTACAAAAAAAACACTCACTTTTGTTTTTCCCATAGTCTTGTTGACTTTGCACCTTCATAGCTGTTTCACTCTGATCATTAAAGTCTTCAGCCCCTTTGCGTCTTTTAAATTCGTCAATGAACTTCCCGGTGACGAAATTGATTGTGATATCACTTTCGGGCCTACTTTCCAGGCTGGTATCAAAGTGCCGTAAGAATCTGGCAAACTGCTCAGTAGCATTGCAGCTACTAGATTGTCCTTTAGTTGCTCCCCAAGGGCCGTTAATTTATTTACAAGATCCAACATCTCTGTGATGTGATCTTCCATGTTTCCACCTTCAGACAACGTTAATCTACATATCCGTTTGAGCAAAAATATCTTGTTCGCTAGCGTTGCCTTCTGGTGATAACACTGTAGTGAGTCCCAAGCCTCTCGCCCACAGTTTTGGCACTCATAATGTGAATCAGTTGATTGTCCTCCACTAAAAGCCCGATATTTGCGCGAGCTTGGTCATCCCGTGGAGTCCATGCTTTAGTCACTGGATTTGGAGCGTCTTTACAAATTACGTCCCATAATTTGTAGTTGATTAATAAAAGTTCCATTTTGTACTTCCATATTTGATAATTTTCATTATTCAACTTATCCACTGAAAAACGGAATCGCGTACTGTCTCCCATTTTGTTACTGTCTATCGTGTACGAAACCAAAAAAAAAGAACCGTCTACACGCACTTTAACTGTATCTGGTGCACTGAAATGATCGACTGATGTACACACACATACACTGTATACTTAAAATTGCCTTAACTGTGCACTGAAAAGAACACCTGAGGTACACAAACACACACTGTCCACTTGAATTTTCTTAACTGTTTCTTTTCTACACTTTATACTAAACCTAACTCTTTGATCTCTGGGCCCATAACCTGTTGGAGAAAACTGAATCAGAGATAAAATATACGCAGAAAGAGATTAGGTTTAGTTCAGAAAAAGAAATACACTTCGTTTTGACACTTTACTTTATTCTGCAAGATTGACTGAAATGCTGTAAGAGACGGACAAACACAGACTAACTTGAGGCATGGCAACAGGCCCCTTAGACCCTTGAATCAGCTGAGACTGAGCGGTCATAGAACCCCTTCCAGTTTTCCGAAAACGTTACAATATATATAGATATATAAATGTACAAGAGTGTCGCAAATAGAGTTGTAATTCCAACAATTCCACACATGGAAGACAGACTGGAAAGATAACTTTTTCCCTAATCTGAATATTTGGGGGGTGGATTTCCGAAAGGATGCAAACACCATTTTTAAAATGTTGTAGAAGAAACATAAACGTTCTCTAAAATAAAATTTGAAATCAAGGTCAAAATAAATAATTACATACTTCAAAGATATATATCAGTACTGAATTAAAAAAAGTTGTAAAATAGAAGTACTTGTATTTTTAAAATAATTTTAAAAATTGTTCAAACAATTATTTATTTAAACAATTTTTTTCCTCCTGTAAGTCGTAAAAAGTTATTATCTTTCGGAATAAAAGATATGAAGTTGATGAATGTCAAGAGTAGTACTTCTTATTAAATATAATTTGTAATTATTTGAACAATTTTCATTTGTTTCAAAAATTTTTTCTCCTTAAAATTTTTAAATCATTATTGTCTCAAATTATTGTAACAATTAACGAATGCTGAAAGTAACATCATTTTAAAGAATATTTGGTAAGGATTTAAACAATTTTCATTTGTTTCAACAATTGCTTCTCTTGTAAATTATGAAAAGTTATTTTCTGGAATTAATGACACAATTGTCACGTCCCGCGACTAGCGACAAACAAGCAATTTATTACTTTGTGTAAAATAGCTCGAGTTTAACCTGCGACGCATCAAATCTTACCAAATTGTGTGAATCGGGAAAGACACTCTAAATCTATGTTAAAATGAAAACAAGTATTAACTCGCCTACATCGAATGATCTTTCGAAATTGTATTAATCAAGTAGACACCACAAGGCTACTGTAAAAGATTTATTAGATTATTCGTATGGCACGCGCCGAAACATTTATATAAATCAGGTTCCAACTAGCCAGCATAGAATAGTTTAAAGACTTTATTTGAAGCACTTAAGGCCTGTACACGCTCGGTTGCCAACGCCAACGGTTGCAAGCGCCGCATATTTGTCTGGAATAGGAATTTACTGTTCATAATCACCCACAGGTCGTATTTTTCGACCGATTAAAATTTTTTTTATAAATGCTCGGCATTCAATTTTTAAGAGAATAGTGGTTTGTGATTTGTTATTTTTTTACAGAGCAATAATATGTTAAACAAATTAAAAAATTGACCATTTCAGTTTTGTGAATGTTGAACTCAAGGAAAATATAGAAAGAAACTCACCATTAGCTGGAATTACTGCATGTGCACTCATAGAACAGAAGCAATTCTGATAATATTTAACTTAATTAATATAAACAATTTTCATAAACAAATTCTTACTAGTGTGTTTTTCTCATAGAAAAAATTGTTTGCTTCACGGTAGATACTGAGATTTTTAAGAAGCGTGATAATTTACAACGAAAAATTGGCATAAGTTAACATTTAATATTTTTATAACAAGTTTCATAAACGAACTCTCAAGAAATGAGTTTTTCTAATAGCCAAATTGATTTTTCTGACCAAAAGTAATTAACAATTGTCTGCAAAGGAATTTATATACTTTGAACTTTATCAAACGTTAATAATATAGATCGTCAATAACAATTGCATTTACTAAATGTCCTAACCAGCCGTTTCTTCGTATAAAATTTGTTTTTTCCTTGAATTATTGTTGGAACGACCAACGGCGATACGACGCTGAAAACACCAGTTCTCGTAAGATCACTGAAGTTAAGCATTATTGGGCGCGGTTAGTACTTGAATGGGTCACCGTTCAGGAATACTGCGTGCTGTTGGCCCGTCGTGGGTGTGGTGGGCCCACATTAGTAGTAAATATCCACCTAGAAACACTACCCGAATCGGGTAGTGAGGCAATGAACTTTCGAGTTCGAACTGCTAATCAATGTATGCATTATTGTTGGAACGACCTTTTTTTCGATGATTCATCAACGATATTAATAAAATAATAATTTATGTGATCGTTATAAACATTTTTTATTTAAAAAAAAAAAACAGAATTTACGAAACTTATAAAATTATTTATCAAATGCTTATGTTTAACAATTTTAATTATTATTCTTGAGAAATTTCAAAAACAGATACCCACCTCGTCCGTTTTTTTTTAAGAAATAGTTAGGTTTGGCACTATTTCTTATCGGAATCACCTTTCGAATTAGGGAAATAAATTATTGATACCAATGACTATCATTGTGAAACATTTTATATTTTCTTTACCTTCATCTTCGTTCCTAGACCGTCGAATGAACACGCGTTCTGGCAGAAGTACCTTTTTTATATGTAAATCGTTTTTACAGGTTTTCCTGTAAGCTGCTACAACATTTAACACGTACCAGTTTTCGATTTCCAAATCCCCTTTCTCCCATTTTCCAATCGCAGTAAAATACTAAGATGACAATCATATAAGGGTAAGTAAATTTGGGAGTCAATTTATTGAAATTTAAGTTTTTTAAATTAGATTAAAATCAAATTTAAAATCCTATTTAACGTACAATACTCAAGTTACTGTACAGAATTCCTAAAAATAAAACAAGAATCCAACGATCAAATTTGGACAACTAACACAAAATGCTCCTATTGCAATTCCTAAAAACAAAAAAATTTGTTTCTTTGGACAAAAATAAACAACAGGACAGAAAAATAAGAAGGCAAACAAACAAAACCCCTTCCTTCTCTTTTTTATTTCTTTCGTCTTTTTTTTTATTATTGTCAAATCACAATATGAAAGCATTTATAATATTTACCAACGTTTCGGTGCACATACAGCACCCTTATCAAGGTGGTGGTTGTCCAAATTTGATCGTTGGATTCTTGTTTTATTTTCAGGAATTATATACATGAAGTCAATTTATTATTCTATAAAGAAACTTTATAAACAATTATATGATTACGTTGTTTGCGATTGAACAAAAACCGTTTTTATGAAGAAATGGACCGAAAACTACTAGTGCATGACACCCTCTTATTACATTTGGTCATCGGATAACAATTTTAATTTGTTTAAAAAATTTGAATTAACACAAGCACCACTTGGTCATTTGTAGACTTGATAACATCATTCTTTGAACATAATGAACTGTACATAATTGATTACCCTCACTTTACTACGAGACACAGATGAAGATGAAGAATTTTATAACCAATGTTTCTTGTGATATAATTTATAAACTAAAAATAAAATATTCTTTGCTTGGGTTCAACCAACCAAGTATTTATGCATAAAATAAAAAACACTGTTTAACTTGCGTGTACAATTACGTCGCAAGAATAAATTCTTGCATGGTGAATTTGTTAAGTAATACTGTTTTGTTGATGTAGATAAAAAGAATTATAACTTCTTCATCTGGCCTAACAAAGGGAATGAGAATCCATTGAAGAAATATCAGGGCCGTAAAGGACAGGGTGCAGAGGGGCTCTTACTGCCCTGTGATTCTCCGATCCTACGAGAGTATCGAGAGATAGTCCATGTGGGCGTAATTTAAATGTAGGATAAAATCCGAAACTCTAAGAGGCTCAGAGAGATAACCGACGGGGTCCAGAGGGGTCTTTGCTGCGACGTCGGTTCTCCGATCCTGCGAGAGTATCAAGAGGGGTTCTAGAGGAACTCTTACTGCTACGTTGGTTCTCCGATCCTACGAGAGTATCGAGAGATAGCCCATGTGGATGTAATAGCGAATTCGGTTATCCTGCACTGGTGCACTCCAGAGCACTCCGACCTGCTCCTTCTTAATTTTTCTCACGTTCTTCCTTCTCCCTCCGACCTGCGAAGGGAGCAGGTCGGAGTGCTCTGGAGTGCACCAGTGCAGGATAACCGAATTCGCTATAAGTTGAATGTAGGGTAAAGTCTAGGACCTTCAGAGGTTCAGGGAGCGAGTTCGGGTCTCCGATCCTACGGTGAGGATCGTTAAAAGGAAGTGGGGTTTAATTACGGTTAAATCGTTCTCCGATCCTACGGGGAGGATCGTGAGAGGGGGGGGGGTAGGTTTTCAATTATATTTAAATTGTTCTGCGATCCTACGGAGAGGATCGTGAGAGGGGATCCCGACGTAAAAAGACGCGGGGTAATTTAATCTCCGATCCTGAGGGGAGGATCGTGAGAGAGGGATAGATTTTTAAATTACGTTAAGAGGTTCTCCGATCCTTCGGAGAGGATCCTGAGAGGGGATCCCGACGTAAAAAGTCACGAGGTGAATTGATCTCCGATCCTACAAGCGAAGATCGTGAGAGCGGGGTAGATTTTTAAATTGCATTAAGTTGCTCTCCGATCCTACGGAGAGGAGATCCCGACGTAAAAAGGCGCGGGGTAATTTAATCTCCGATCATACGGGGACAATCGTGAGAGAGGGGTAGATTTTTAAATTACGTTAAGAGGCTCTCCGATCCCTCGGAGAGGATCGTGAGAGAGGATCCCGACGTAAAAAGGCACGAGGTAGATTAATCTCCGATCCTACAGGGAGGATCGTGAGAGCGGGGTAGATTTTTAAATTGCATTAAGTTGTTTTCCGATCCTACGGTGAGGATCGTGAGAGGAGATCCCGACGTAAAAAGGCGCGGGTAAATTAATCTCCGATCCTACGGTGACGATCGTGAGAGGGGGGGGGGCAGGTTTAAGCATGTTTGAATCGTTCTCCGATCCTACAGAGAGGATCGTGAGGGTGCGATTTATTTACTTAGATTCTTAAGCGTAAAGGGAAAAAAGAGAAAAGTACAAAAAAACGAACTGGGGGGAAGCACTGATTCACACAAGATACTTACATTTGCACTTCCAACGGAAGCGAGCTGGCGACGACAGGTTAGGGGTTTCTCGGGTGTTCTTCAGGAGTCTTGATGGGGCTTACTGGAAGGGGTAAGCGGGAAGATCGATACTCCGGTAACCACGACTCTTTAGAATGAGGGTTCCCCTCCAATAAAGAAACCACTGAATTTTTTTATGTTCATTCAAAAATGCGTTTATTCTCTCAAGAGGCTGAGAAAAGAAACTACACTTATAAAGAAACTAAACTGTAACTACGGATGGAAAAGGCAACGAGCCGCGAAGCCTTCCGCGAACCGGAGGATACGCCATCCGATGGCAGGTGTTGCAGGCGGAGCGAGATGCTCGCCGGGCACCGGTCGTCATCAACTGACGAACGGGTGCGGGACTGATCCTCGTTCCGGGGCCCGCTCGTCACGCCGCACGTGGCATAGCTTAGTACTAATAGAGCGTGGGGAGCGGAGCGCGCGAATATTCAAACTGAATTATCGGAAGAGAAAGGAACGAGAGCTGTCATTCGTTGCGGGAACAACAGAAAAGCCGAAACTACTATTGATTAGACAATTGCTAGTTTTGTTGTGTAACAGTTTAAACAACTGTAAATTGTGAAGGAGTGACTGAAAAAATTGGGTGTTCGTCCCTAATAATTTTTCATCAAATTTCATTACTTAACATTTTTATTACATTACATAACATATCATTACATTTCATTTTCATTAATTAATAAGTAAAAGATTTGTTTATAACTTCATGAGTTGTTTATAAGTTTACCATTTATTACAATTTTCCGTTACTAGTATCATTCGAATAGCAAATTACAACGAGTTTGAGACAAAGTAAAATTTTTTTTCTAGAGCAAAGTGATATACGGTTGAACTTGTTTAAATAAAGTATTTGTAATAATTAAACAGAATTATACTACTGTACTTGTGATTTATAAGCCTGTCTTCATTAGTTCTGAATAACAATTACTTTATTTTAGACATTTATTCGAAGATCAAAAATCAGATCGTTGAAATGAACCATTTTGCCGCTGTATTTGCAAAAATATTGTTAAAAGAATGTAAAAAAACATCACGTGCGTCCTAAACTACGACCCAAAACAGATTTATGTGTAAACATCTTCGGTAAACGTTAACTGAAATCAGGGTGCACAGTCTTCCCCTTTTTTTTCTTAGTTTCCCCTTTTTCTTGAAATTCCCCTTTTTCCTCTATTCTCAAAAAACTTCCCCTTTTCCCCCTTTTCTCTTTAAACATACCATAATTGAAAATACAATATTTGAATTACGCGGAAAATTCTCTGAAATTAGTAAGTGTACCCATTATTGAGTAATAATTAAAGCAATTATTGCACTGAAATAAATTGTTTATGAATAAATAAGGTACCAATAACATTACAAAATATATAGTACTTTTGAAACAGGTATTAGAAGGTGAACACTTTATACAGGGTGTTTTTTTTAACTTGAGACAACGAAATATCTCAAAATATCATGTACTAACATGAGGGTCATGAGTGACTGCAGCTAAAATTGCAATTTCATTATCAACTCCAGTAACTGTTACTTGACGCTTCCTTTTTTTCGGTTGTACACTTCCGTCAGTGATGAAGTTTCGGACAACCCGGTAAAAAGAAGCGCGTGAAGGAACACTTTCTGGGAAGCGTTGACCATAAAGCTTGAGAGCATCATTGATATTCCTGCCACTTTCTCCATAAATGAGAATCATTTCAATCTTCTGTTGCTGAGATAGAATTTCCATTGTAAAAGTAATGAAGTAAGGTAATGAGGAAATACAACGACACCCATACCAACTCAAACGAACGTGACCAACAACAATAACCCAAACGAAAGCAACCAACACACCCAAATCAAATGAACACAATCAACCTTCCTAATGAATAAACGTTAAGCACGGACAGACGCGGTTATCGCTCGGCCGGAATGACGCCGAGGATTGTAGACAGTGGAGACTCGATGATATGTAATGTCTACATCCAAAATCGACTGCCGTCAACCAACTGCATTCGGGAATGGTTTTCGACAGTTTTATCACTTTTACTGTCCCGTTGCCAAAAGTTCAAGCACCCCGATGGATGGTGAGAGGCAAGGGGACTCACCGAATTTAAGCACCCCGAAGGGAATAGACAACTACTACGTCCGCGTCGTTATTCCTGGGTAGAGCTAAAAGTAGTGTCAACAATTTCATTTTTCGCAATTGCAGCGCCATCTATCGCGAATCGAAACAAATTTTCCGAATAAAACTTACGTATTTCGTAAAGGAGAATCTGAATCTGTGATAAAAAATTGGGGTTGCCATTTGAAATTACAAAGTTACCCCCACCCCTGCCTCCTGTGGGGGTGGGGTACATTTTAGCAAATCTTTTTTCCCTCTCGAAAATAAAAAGTTTTTATTCCAGACATTTTTTCCGTAGGATGCGTATTTTTTGATATATTTCGTTGTCTCAGGTTAAAAAAAACACCCTGTATACCTACCTGATTAAAAAGTGGAATATTCCCAATTAATCATCTGCAATGTTTAAGAGCACTGAAGAGTAGGGCGGAGTGAAAATGCCAAAAGAAATTAAATCGTTGGAGCTGAGGGGAAAAAACTTGTGGGTTGACATTCGAAAAAAGTGAAAAAAATTTAAATCAGGGTCAGTATACGTCAGGAATATCAGGATCTGCAAGTGGTTGTTTGATTGTAGGTAAACTTTGTGAAATTATAGTGTTATATAAGAGACATTTGGGGTCCAAAGGATTTTTGAAAATTTTCCAAATTACGGGAGTTACGCCATGTTGAATTTCGGCATCACATTTTTTTTAAATATCTATATTTCTAAAACTATTGAACGAATTTTAATAAAAATTGTAGGTGTTGTAGATAAAAATATACGCTTTGAATTAAAAATTCCAAAAAAAATTTTTTTTTTATTTTTGACCAAAAAAATGTCAAAAAAAATTTTGAATTCAGTTTTTCGTCAAGAAGGGAAAAAAATTCTCTTTTCTTGTTAAGACAATTCAATTCCTTATAATTTCACCTTTAATTTAAAAAAAAAAATCGATGGTGACTCTTCTAGATCACGAGATAATCTCATTTTAGTGGGACCGTGCGCTGACACCGCGCTTCTCTCCCAGTGTCGCACAGTGGGGAAAGAGCACATTTTTGGACAAAACCGCCCGACACGTACCACTCATTTAAAGACTTTCAAATTTATTAAAACCTGACATAAATCGATGTAATAACTAACTATAAATTATTCTCAGTCGGTTAGATTAACCAAAAAAATGTTAATAATGCTATACAGAAACTAATGAAAACGAAACTCATTTTTTCGTTATTTGCAATGATTAGCTAATTAAAATCCATATATTCTTTATGAAACACGACAGATACTAATGTGCAATCACAATTAGTCAAAAATATTTGACTTTTAACAATTATTTAAACATTTTTTGTAAACAAATACACATTTCGACCATTTTTTCATGATTTTGTAGCGTAATCAACTAAGCATTTCCATAAAATAATGTCACAAATCTTGACAGCCAAAGATTTTTACGAATGGGGTACTGAGGCTTTACCCAATATAAAGTTGCTTTTCTGCTCTGAGAAAGATCACAACAAAAAAGCTCGAAATTTAAAGAGTCGCTTTGGAAAAGCTCAAGCGATTCCAGGTATCAGAAGCTTTCACTCTTTTATCCCAATCGGTGACAAGAAAATACAGTGTAGGCAATACTCTGCTTCCAGCGGAATCCTTTGAATTCGAAATACAGAAAAGTCTTAAACGAAAACGTGATCAGTGAGAGGCAAGGGGAACTCACTCAGAAAGCACCCCAATATGTGAGAGGCAAGGGGAACTCACTCAGAAAGCACCCAGATATGTGAGAGGCAAGGGGAACTCATTCAGAAAGGACCCTAATATGTGATAGGCAAGGGGAACTCACTCAGAAAGCACCCCGATATGTGAGAGGCAAGGGGAACTCATTCAGAAAGGACCCCAATATGTATGAGGCAAGGGGAACTCACTCAGAAAGCACCCCAATATGTGAGAGGCAAGGGGAACTCACTCAGAAAGCACCCAGATATGTGAGAGGCAAGGGGAACTCATTCAGAAAGGACCCTAATATGTGAGAGGCAAGGGGAACTCACTCAGAAAGCACCCCGATATGTGAGAGGCAAGGGGAACTCATTCAGAAAGGACCCCAATATGTATGAGGCAAGGGGAACTCACTCAGAAAGTAGCCCGATATGTGAGAGGCAAGGGGAACTCATTCAGGAAGGACCCCAATATGTGAGAGGCAAGGGGAACTCATTCAGAAAGGACCCTAATATGTGAGAGGCAAGGGGAACTCACTCAGAAAGCACCCCGATATGTGAGAGGCAAGGGGAACTCATTCAGAAAGGACCCCAATATGTATGAGGCAAGGGGAACTC
Organism: Andricus curvator; assembly: GCA_932195095.1. Classification (NCBI taxonomy): domain Eukaryota; kingdom Metazoa; phylum Arthropoda; class Insecta; order Hymenoptera; family Cynipidae; genus Andricus; species Andricus curvator. The sequence continues at coordinate 45,439 of CAKNYM010050836.1, read as the reverse complement.
ACTCAGAAAGTATCCCGATATGTGAGAGGCAAGGGGAACTCATTCAGGAAGGACCCCAATATGTGAGAGGCAAGGGGAACTCACTCAGAAAGCACCCCGATATGTGAAAGGCAAGGGGAACTCACTCAGACGGCACCCCAATATGTGAGAGGCAAGTGGAACTCACTCAGAAAGCACCCCGATATGTGAGTGGCAAGGGGAACTCACTCAGACAGCATCCCAATATGTGAGGAGCAAGGGAAACTCATTCAGAAAGCACCCCAATATGTGAAAGGCTAGGGAAACTCACTCAGAAAGCACCCCGATATGTGGGAAACAAGGGAAACTCACTCAGAAAGCACTTTCTTTGTTTGTCAATCTAACCGACTGAGAATAATTTATAGTTAGTTATTATATCGATTTATGTCAGGTTTTAATAAATTTGAAAGTCTTTAAATGAGTGGTACGTGTCGGGCGGTTTTGTCCAAAAATGTGCTCTTTCCCCACTGTGCAACACTGGGAGAGAAGCGCGGTGGCAGCGCACGGTCCCACTAAAATGAGATTATCTCGTGACCTAGAAGAGTCACCATCAATTTTTTTTTTAAATTAAAGGTGAAATTATAAGGAATTGAATTTTCTTAACAAGAAAAGAGACATTTTTTCCCTTCTTGACGAAAAACTGAATTCAAAATTTTTTTGGACATTTTTTTGGTCAAAATTGAAAAAAAAAATTTTTTTGGAATTTTCAATTCAAAGCGTATAATTTTATCTACAACACCTACAATTTTTATTGAAATTCGTTTAATGGTTTTAGAAATATAGATATTTAAAAAAAATGTGATGCCGAAATTCAACATGGCGTAACTCCCGCAATTTGGAAAATTTTCAAAAATCCTTTGGACCCCAAATGTCTCTTATATAACACTATAATTTCACAAAGTTTACCTACAATCGAACAACCACTTGCAGATCCTGATATTCCTGACGTATACTGACCGTCAGTAATATTTAATGATTTCAAATTCAAAATATTTCAAATTGATTAAAAAATTATGACGAATTTGTTATATTCACAGCTTTTACTAGTGAACAATAATAAAAAATTACGAAATTAAAAAAAAATTTTTTTGCGCAGTAACAATTTTTGTGAAAATGTGAAAAAACATGTTTTTTTTTTGATTGAGTAATATGCACACATTAAAAAAAAAGTTGAATATGTCGAACCTGAAATTTATTCAGCTTGAACAAAGGAAACATTTTATTATTTTGCTTTCTCGGAAAAAAACTTTTGTCTTGATTTAGGATTTTATATTTTTTTGCGATTTTGGAACGTTATATACACCACGAAAAAAATGTTTCCCATGAATAAAAAATAATAAGACGTTTCATTGTTTCAAGCTGAAGAAATTTCAGGTTCGAATTCATCCAAAAAACATGTTTTTTTTACATTTTCAAAAAATTTTAAATAAGCCAAATTTTTATTTTTTTTAAAAACATTTTCGATTGTAAATTTAAAAGAGAGAACAGAAAATATTAACTGATTTCAAAAAGGTTTTCTTCACTTGTTTTGGATGTCGGACCACAAATTGTCATCCCTCAGCTCAAACGATTCGATTAATTTTAGCATTTTTACTTTGCTCTACTGAAGAGTGTTGTTTTAAAGGGCATAGCAGGATAAGCATGTGTGTGCTGCCCCTGGCCCGATCAGCTCCATATTTTCACCATAAGATGGCACCAATCGGTAGTGAAATACCATGGAGTATTATCTCGCAGAAATGATTTTTATGGGAGTTAGAAGGAAACTCGAAAAAGTCGTTTTTCTTGAGAACGGCTTGACCGACTTTGATGAGCAAAAAATATGTTATGGGACTCAATAACAGGATGCTGGAAAAATTTTATGAACTTCTTTCCACAAACATAACCCCAAAAAAAATATTTAAATTTTTTTTTATGGGTTATGTTCCGGGTACCACTTTCATCTTTCACCAAAAAAATCTTCAATTCATGTCCTAAAACATATTTGATCCCCAAAAGGATCGAAGAGGTAGAGCATAGTTAGAAAAAATAAAAACAGTAAGTGCACCGTACAATGGGTGTTGAACATTGTGAAATGCGTGTGCAGAGCAACGACTATCACCAAAAATGACGTTGAATACTTCAAAATCTAGAAATGTACTTAAAAAGTTCGACAGTCTGATTGTTAAGCAAATACCTTGCATAGTCTCCATACGCTGAGAGTTACCTTCTGAGAATTCGTAGCGTCGCAGCATTTGCTCCGTCATTCCCAACTATTTCAGCAATATTTACTTGCTTTTCTGTGGTTTGTTCATTCTTCAATAACGTCTGTTCCTGCACTGGAGTTGAAAGCCCTTTTCAGCGTCGTAAGATTTGTTTCGTCGCGAAGTGTTTCAGCGATATGCATTTGTTCCGTCACTTCAACTGTTTCAGCAACATTTACTTGTTTTTTCGTTGTTTGTTCATTCTTTAGTAACGTCTGTTCCTTCCATGGAGTTGAAAGCCCTTTTCGGCGTCGCAGGATTTGTTTCGGCACCAACTGTTTGAGCGATATTCATTTATTCCATCACTTCAACTGTTTCAGCAACATTGAAATGGGGGTCAAAAGGACATCGGCCTGCATGCGTATGGATATGAATGAAAGGATCCCTGTAAACGGGCTCTCCTGGTATGCGTGATTACGGTATGGTAGAAGGGTGAAAGAGCCTAGATCACACGGGCTTTCTGGATCCCTGGGTCGGGGCCCCTACCGGACCGATTTACAGGTTTGATATCGAGACAGGAATGAGCTGCGGCCCGCATAGCGACCAAGAAAAAGCTCTCCGTTTGATATGGTGGCCTGCAAGCGGATATTGCAACATTGAGTATCTCACTCAATGTGACCACCCCCCTAAGCCATGGGTGTAGAGTGATCGTGCTCGTGGCACTTTGGCACCTAGGGGTTACGAGGTGTTACGAGGGTATGGTAACGGGAGAGGCCAATCGGTCCCCCAAAAAGAAGAAACGCATCAACGGTTCCCTGAAAATGTGACTGAAGAGGCAAGCGGAGAAGGCTAGTAGAGCAACAGCCGGAGCTGGAACGTCGGCAGCTACAGGCCCGACATCAAGCACTGAGGCCCAGAAGAGAGGTAGGGGCTCAGAGGACACCCCACTGGGGGTGGCTAAGCCTTTGAAGAGGCACAAGGCGGCCCAGCAGCCGACGAACAGAGAGTCGTTGGGAGCTGGACTGACGGCCGCTCAGAGGACTAACCCCCTGACGATGGTGGTGACCGACACCAACTACCCGGACTCGATGCTTACTATGGAGCAGTATGCGAGCTTCAGGGAGGCTACCTGGAGGGCGCTCGATAGAGTGTCCCCAGACCAATGGCCGAAATTCGCTACCTCCTTCTGCAGGGGAGGGGTCTTCGTATTTGTGGCAGCCGATCTACCGACTAAAGCTTAGCTACTCAAAGGAGTGGTCGAGACAAAGCCATGGGAAGGTGCAACTCTTAAGGTGGGTGGGGTTGAGTTGCTCCAGAAGATGGTGAGGTTAAAACAGCGTCCTGGCGAATCTTCAGGCACGATAGGCCTCAGGAAGAGGACACAGTAGGATGCACCAGTCATCTCCTAGTTGTGCAGATTCCTGAGTCCCAGACAAGGGCTCTTGCGGCCCTCATAGACCAGGAGCCCATGACATAAATTATGTACTTATAGGAAAGAGGAATATTTTGCACCTGACAGATTCGACTTACGATGAAGAACGTAAAAATGGGTGATTGCCATGTGTGAGTGGAAGAGGTGAGCGGTGGCGACCTGTCAAAGGTGCCAATTTTTACGGTTCATTGCCCCGAATCGAAAGAGGTTAAAAAAGGTGTGTACATGTAGACAGTGACATATAAATAGCACCTGCGAATTTGCAATCTCTTACCTTGACGTAAAGGTTCTGGCACTCACCTTCAAAGTTGCCCGAGATTCCAGTAGAATTTCTTGATATTGATTTTACAGGAAAAAGTTTCAAACAAAAGTTGGTCTACTTCGAAAAATGCATATTTTCATTCCTATATCATTTTTTGATAAAATTGATACATTTAGAGAAAACATCGATTAAAGGAATGTCAGAACAATCAAAAGCTGTTTTTCTATACAGGAAGTCATTTTTTCGAAAATTGTCAAGAGAGAAAAAATACTCCCCAGCAGATGTAATCCAACATTACTGATGAATATTTAATTCAAATGTTTATATTTACCAAGTTATGCTCATTTTTCATTCTTTTTCCCATTTTTACTTTCACCTGTTCTATCCAATTTAAAAGAAGGTGTTCTAAAAATTAGTACATCAATAGTGTAAGTATTGTGTAACAAATTGGCGTCAGCTACTTTCCGGTAAAGTAATAACTTATTCTTCTATAAACGATGACAAACAGAGTCACGTTCTCAGCTTCTAATTGCCGTAGAAGGTTGTAATAAAGCTGAATATTATTCTAAAAAATTAAATAACAAAATCGCTTAACTTTCACATTTACATTATTTATTGTTATTAAAGTTTATAATTTTTCCGTTGGAATGTATTCGATCTTTATTACCGTGACGAAAGTCAATTTTCCGGATGCAGCGTGGGGTCTTTTCACATTTTTCAATGGCTATTGTAATAGGCGTAGACGGTTACACTGCTAGAGAGACCCCATGCTGGGTCCGAAAAATTGACTTTCGTCACGGTAATAAAGATCGAATACATTCCAACGGAAAAATTATAAACTTTAACAACAATAAATAATGTAAATGTGAAAGTAAAGCGATTTTGTTGTTTAATTTTTTAGAATAATATTCAGCTTTATTACAACCTTCTACGGCAATTAGAAGCTGAGAACGTGACTCTGTTTATTATTGTTTACAGGAGAATAAGTTATTATTTTACCTGAAAGTAGCTGACGCCAATTTGTTACAGAATACTTACACTATTGATGTACTAATTTTGAGAACACCTTCTTTTAAATTGCTAAAGATAGAACAGGTGAAAGTAAAAATGGAAAAAAGAATGAAAAATGAGCATAACTTGGTAAATATAAATATTTGAATTAAATATTCATTAGTAATGTTGGAGTACACCTGCTGGTGAGTATTTTTTTTCTCTCTTGACAATTTTCGAAAAAATGACTTCCTGTATAGAAAAACAGCTCTTGATTGTTCTGGCATTCCTTTAATCGATGTTTCGTCTAAATGTATCAATTTTTTCAAAAAATGATATAGGAATGAAAATATGCATTTTTCGAAGTAGACCAACTTTTGTTTGAAACTTTTTCCTGTAAAATCAATATCAAGAAATTTTACTTGAATCTCGGGCAACTTTGAAGGTGAGTGCCAGCACCTTTACGTCCAGGTAAGTGATTGCAAATTCGCAGGTGCTATTTATATGTCATTGTCTACATGTACACACCTTTTTTAACCTCTTTCGAGTCGGGGCAATGAACCGTAAAATTTGGCACATTTGACAGGTCGCAACCGCTCACCTCTTCCACTCACACATGGCAATCACCCATTTTTACGTTCGTCTTCGTAAGTCGAATCTGTCAGGTGCAAAATATTCCTCTTTCCTATAATTACATCATTTTTGTCATGGGCTCCTGGTATATCAACAAAAGGCCCTTCTATCACTTTGGACAGGTCAACTTTAGGGTTGCCGCCCAGGAACAGGAGGAGCCTGTTGGGACACAGGAAGATCGGGAGCATACCTAAATGACTGCTCCTGGTCTAACCATTACCCAAATTAACTTGCATCACAGCAAAGGCGCCTCTGCAGTTTTGCAGAGGGGCATGGCTGCGAGGCACACAGGTATCTCGCTAATACAAGAACCTTGGTTAGTTCGCGATACCATAAGGGGATTAAGGGGGGCTGGTATTTTTTGCTACAGGGACCCCAAGGCGGCCAAACCAAGGGTCTGCATACTGGCGAAGGGAGTTAACGCTGTCCCGCTGCTTGAGCTATGTTCGAGAGACCTGATGGTGATAGCCATGGATCTCAAAGGAATAGGAAGGCTAGTTCTGGGATCGGCTTATTTTCCTTATGACAGCGATACCAACCCACCAGTGGAGGTATGTACACTGGTGGAATATTGCAACGTAAGGGTTATTCCTCTTCTGCTGGGGTGCGATGCTAATTTCCACCATGGTTTGTGGGGCAGCACGGACATCAACTCAAGAGGTAATTACCTACTGGAATACCTATTCACCACTGATTTAGATATTCTTAACACGGGGAACACCTTGACGTCCCGTAACTCGGTCAGGGAGGAAGTCATTGACATCACTCTCTGTACCAGTAGTTTTAGAGATAATATCAAGAAGTGGAGAGTTTCAGATGAACCCACTCTCTCAGATCACTCAAAGATAGAGTTCGTTTTGGAATCCATTGTACCGGCTGGCCCAAAATGGGTCAGAAATGCAAGAAGAACCCCGATCCGTAAGAGGCATTGACTCACAATAATTGAGCACCTTGGTTCGTGAGAGGCGAGGGGACTCACGATAATCAAGCACCCCGGTGTGAGAGGCAAGGGACTCACGATAATCAAGCACCCCATGAAAGGGGTTTAAAATCGTACTGTAACCTCCGCGTGGTGGGCCCTGGGAACTACAATTATTGCAGGCTGACTACAGGCGTTCAAATAGACAAGGGAACTATAATTCGGAAGCACCCAAATTTTTGTTTGTGATAGTCGTGCCTCTACATACCCATTTCACAATGTACAGTATCTAGTGTACGGTGCACTCACGGTTTTTATGTTTTCTAACTATGCACTACCGCTTCGATCCTTTTGGGGATCAAATATGTTTTGAGACATGAATTGAAGATTTTTTTGGTGAAAGATGAAAGTGGTACTCGGAACATAACCCATAAAAAAAATTTCAAAATTTTCAAAATTTTGTTTTGAGGTTATGTTTGTGGCAAAAAGTTCATAAATTTTTTCCAGCATCCTACTATTGAGTCCCATAACATATTTTTTGCTCATCAAAATCGGTCAAGCCGTTCTCAAGAAAAACGACTTTTTCGATTTTCCTTCTAACCCCCATAACTCCCAGAAAGATCATTTCTGGGAGATAATACCTCCGGGCTGTGACATAATACACAACGCGTGTGTCAGAGGCTTGCGTTACACTTTCCAGTCGTGGTTTCATTTGAATCAGGCGCGACTCCCCATATGGAGGTCTAAGATGTTTACACATCAAAACACACACAAATTGGCCTTTACGTTTATGAAGAATTTAATGCAGAGTAATTCAAAAAAGCCAAATCTTAAATCAGTTAAGAAATGTATCGTGTGCAGCTATTTGTCCGCGAAAAATCCATTTCTCGACCACTGCTACGCACCGAGGAACGCGGGTCAATTTAGGATTTTTGACGGAAAATTGGCGCGGAGCGTAGCCGCGTTTGTCCAGTGTGTCCGCAAGCACTATGCGCCATGGTTTCTATCCAGACGCAAACGCAAAACGCCGCTACGCTGGCATAACTGCGACCGAGCGTGTACAGGCCTTTAAAGACTCCGGAAGATAACGCTAAATATAAATTAGGCTATTCGTATGACACGCGCCGAAATATCGATATGTTACGTTGGTCAGGTGGCAACTTGTCATGCATAACCTGAGGCACATCGAGGGACCCTTCAGTTGAGTTTAATTCAACACACCGCTTCACAGATCTTCGGTTCGGTCCGCTTTCAGTTCAGTTTCTATCAGTGCTTCGCTTCTAATCTTCAGTTCGGTCCCCCTTCAGTTCAGTTTAATTCAACACGCCGCTTCAGATCTTCCGTGCGGTCCACTCTCAGTGTAGTTTAAACCAGTACAACGTTTCAATTCTTCAGTTCGGCCCAACCCCAGTTCCCCAGTACTTCAGCCTCAGTTTGATTTCCCTCAGTGAACTGCGAAGTTCACCATTCTTCAAAATCATCTGTCAATACAGGATTGATAGTCTACGAAATCTACAAGATCTTCAGACATAAGTAACTCATTTTATCCCTTAAAATCTCTTTTCACTCTATCCCCAAAAAAACTCTAATCCAGACTCTTTTTTAAGGTACTGGTCTATTCGAGGAAGAACTATCAACCCCCAACGTCGCGCTGTATATATTTCTACATACATTTCAATTCATTGTAATATCTAATTAATAAACTTGTACATTGAACAGTGAAAAAACTTTTTTTTTTAATTTATAATTGGAAGGGGGTGGAAAAGTTGTAATTTGGGTTCAAATTAACTTCCCTAAAGTTTAATTAAACAAACAAAAAATTCCTTCCTCACCCGCATGCATTTTACACATGAAAATGATGAAATATCGCATAATTTTCATTATTTTTTGAGAAAAAAAAATATTTTCAAGGCCCAAACTGATAGGAAAATTTGTATATGGCAACTGAATTCGTAACTGTGTAGTGTATATCCCTTGATAAAATTTCTTATGTTCCCACAATGGATGTAAAGTTGAAAAAAATGATAAAAACTTGAATTTTCGCAATTTTCTAACAGCTATCGCACATTTTTCGACTCCCTGTTGATCAAAAATTTAATATATATGACTTTGCATGTACTTTGAATTTTCTTGAACCAAAATTAAACAAAATATATTTCAGTTATTAGCAATTAAAGAAAACTATTTTCTTATTCACTTTTAAACTTGAACTATACGGCATTTGTTAAAAACGACTTTGAATCGATTGATTGCGAATCGATTGTTCGTTCATTTGTTTAATGTTTACTTTGACACGGAAAGCGATTGAAGATAACCCTATGTGTTTCTTCTGTTGATACATTTTGTTTTTTTTTCTTACCTTTTGAAAGAAATTAAAGTTTTTTGTGATTTCGTGTGAGTATCATGTTAAGTTTCGAAAAATGGCTCAAATGAGCTTCAGAAAATACGAGATTCTCGGAGTTTGCTGTGATTTAAATCACAGAAAGTTACCAACTCACTGTCAAGGCATGAGGCATTATTATTTTGAATATGAGACGATGTTTCATAAATTTGGAAAACATCCATCTGCTTCAACTATTCTCAATTTAGTCAGTAAAAAAGTTAATAATATTTGGAACAGTGCTTCTATCCCCATCGTTACTGATAAAAGCATTATGCAGATAATCCAGAAGGATCTCGACGAACTCAATAATTTAAAGAGGTCACATAACAGGGACAAAAGTAAACCGAGCTTCAAAAATAAGTTGAAGCTTTTCCTGCAACAAAAGGATAGTATCCTTGATATATCGACTTGCAAGTGCAAAGATGATTACAGTTGTGCAGACCAAATTTCTGAACGTGTCAGAGCTTTTCTTGTAAGGTGAAGATGAATTTAATATCAAGCGACAGAAAGTGGAAGCCGAAGAAAACGCTAATATAAGTGAAGTTGCAGAACACGAGAATTCGACTGAGGTTGAAGAAGAAGACGATGATGTAGAAGAATGTGTCCCTCCTCGAAGCAAATTACCAACTGGGCAAACAAGAATAAAGTGTCCGATGTTTTCTCAACTTTGCGATAGATATTCCAATCCTACATGACGTAAGTAAATATGTTCCTGAAGTAGCAGGACTGATTTTTGAGGAAAGTAAAATATCTCACGAAAGGAAAAACGCTCGTAGAGAACTGCAGAAAGATCAACTCTCATCAGCTTCAGGAATTAAAGGTCTTTACTTCGATGGCAAAAAGTATTTGACAAAAGTATTGGAAGAAATGAATGACGGACGATCACATCAAATAATGGAACGACAAGAGCACACTTCTCTTATTCAGGAGCCTGGGAGTTCGTATTTGGGACATGTATCATCGAAATCTACGTCAGCTGAAAGTGTTTCAAATGCCATGTTAGAATTTTTCGCTGAAAAAGAAATTGATCTCTGCAGTTTAGAGTATGTGGGATGTGATGGTTGTCCTACGAATACAGGCAAGCATTTGGGCATCATTCGAAGGCTAGAAGTGACCCTGGGAAGATCATTGCAATGGGTTATTGGCGAGCCAATAGTTAACACCAATAGTTAACACCAAGGATTTAAATTCTGAGAAAATGTATCTTCTGGACATATGGAGAGCTGTTAACACAGGAGAGTTTTCTGAAGACCTTGCTCAAAGAAGTCCTGGGAACTTGTCACATGCCAGATGGCTGACACTAGCCAGTCGGACTCTTCGAAAGTATGTAGCGACAGAACATCCGTCTTTCGAATTAACACTTCTAGTCAAATTTATCATGCGTATCTATGTACCTATGTGGTTTGAGATCAAGTGTCAGCCAAGCCTCACAGATGCTCCCAAACGTGATTCAAAGTAATGCATACTTCGCTCATCCGGAGAATCTGCTTCTTAGTATGCTACACTGTAAAAAAAGTTGGTGTGAATTTACATCCTGCGACGATGGCAATAATTCGATCGGTGTGACACATAGTAAATAAGCAAAATTCTGTAAAAATACATATTTTTCTTCTTAACCTGCGTCCGCCGTAATGAAATACATGCAGGACGTAAACTTTCCGTCGTCGACCGTAAAATTACGTACGAGTCGTAAATCATCATAAAAATTATCAGATGAGCCACTGTCCGAAATCTCGTTGAATTTTGTGTTCAGCTTTTATAATCGAAAAAATATATCGAGGTTTAGTTCGCCAAAAACTTTTCGGTTATTCAAATTTCAATATTTTTTTTTATCTCTGACTTATTCATAATGATTCCTGATTGACAAATTTCCCTGTCTTTAATCTGATTCGCAGGTTTTTTCTAACCCGTGGTCAGCTTGCTACTATTCACAACTGCTCACAGAGGTGAAAATATTTTAGAGCTATTTTCTGTATTTAAGGGAGAAAACGGAATGTAACCACTTGACAGTATCAAAATTTCCCGAATGGTCCAAATTTACGTCCTGCACATAATTCTACGGCGTTCGTCCGTGCGGACATACTCCCTCTCCATAGAAAAGCACTCATCGTCAAAATTTACATATACTTTCGTAGACTTAAAGTCCCAAGTAAAATCACCTTACGTAAACTTACTATGTCCCACGCCGATCAAATAATTTCCATCATCGGACGTAGTAATTTTACAGTCGACTGCAAATAGAACAACCTTCGTTCTATTTTCACATTGTTACCTGAAGTAAAATCACACTAGATTGCAAATAAGTACTGTAGTATCGTAAATTAATCAGGTTATACACTGTAATTTAAAAATACATTGCAGGTATAATTACTAGCTTATTGTAAATATCACCAAAGCTTTTTTTACAGTGTATGTGATGAGAGGCTTAAAGTTCGCAAGTTGGCTGTGTCTCGCATCATGACGGCAAGACAGTCTCCCAATGAAGGAGTGAGAAAATTCGTAATTCCTCCATTGAATTTCCTAGCCAAAGACTACATTGATCTTATTGATTGCCAGTCTATTGAAATAACTGAGCCACCATTAATTAGATCAATGTCGAACGACGACCTACTAAAATTTACAATGCAGAATTTTGCTGATCTGCTTCATCGAGATGCTTTCCAACTTCCGTGTCACACTCAAGGTGTGGAAAGGTGTGTGAAAGCTCTCACCGCCGCATCATCTCAAGTGTGCTCTTCAGATGCTAGAGATGGTTTTATCAGATCGCGTTTTCAGAGACGAAAAAAATTGCCTATTTTTGAAACTAAGGCTCAGTTTAAGCCAGATTCCAATTCCTGAACACATGGTGAGTAACAGAATCTATATAATTAAAGCATAAATTTAGGTGCAACTTGTTATAGCTATCCCGATCTCAGACATTTGTCTACCTTATTGAATAAGAATGAAAAATATATGATTTTTCGTTATTTTTCTCACAGAAGTGGAAAAAATGATCACAGTTTTGATCTACTAAATATTGTTTTACAATTTACTCTCTAAAATACATGTCTAGTCGCATATATTAAATTATTGATCGACAGGGAGTCGAGGAATGTGCGATAGCTATTAGAAAATAGCGAAAATTCAAGTTTTTATCATTTTTATCAACTTTAAATCCATTGTGGGAAAATAAGAAATTTTATCACGGGGTATACATTACACAGTTACGAATCCAGTTGCCGTTTATAACTTTCCCTATCAGTTTGTTTGGGCCTTAAAAATATTCTTTTTTCTCACAGAATAATTAGAATACACTAGAACTCCAATATAAGGCCAGTTACGGGGGTTGCCTCGCAGTGGCCTTGGCACTAAATTCGTCGTTAAATTAATGGTGCGGGGTGGCCACGCATTGTTGACACTGCTTGTGCACTGAGAAACTGCATGGGCCAGCAGTTCTAGGAAGAACTAAATCAGAGGACCCTATATTGGAGTTCTTGTGTAGTGCGATTTTTCATCACTTTCATGTATAAAATGGATGCGGGTGAGAAAGGAATTTTTTTAAATGAAACTTTAGGGGAGTTATTTTGAACCCAAATGACAACTTTCTACCCCCTTCCAATTATAAATTCCAAAAAAAAGTTTTTTCACTGCGCCCTATGTACAAGTAACGTAACTGCATTATTTCCTCGTCTGTTAGACAAGATCGTTCTGATGTGAGATAAAACGAGGACCTTTCAGAATAAAAGGAGTTATGGTAAGTTGGACGTAACACAATTAACAGATGTTGAGAATAATATTTTTTTTTCTTAAGGATATTTAGCAATACTCAGTGGGGAGATTATATTGACCCTCGATGAAAATAATTGTTTATAATCCCTAAAGCCAAAATCAACATCCAATATTATAAACAATTATATTTAGCAATTTTTTAAACAATTTCCATTTGTTTAAACAATTTTCTTACCTGCCAGTCGTGAAAAGTTATTATTTTCTGCAATTAATGACACAATCAACAAATGTTAAAAGTAATATTATTTTGTTTAACATTTTTCGAAATTATTTAAACAATTAATAATCACACACTTGCGCCTTTTCCTAAGGAAGGTAGAGAAAATTCTAGTTCTTTTGAATCTCTTAGACTATGTCGCTTATTATTCAGTATTTCCACATCTCAGAATGTACACCCTATATTGTTTAAAGAAAGAAATTCAATTGCTCAAAGAAAAGTATAGTCTTTTTTCCCCTTAAACTTACTTCTCTGTTCTGTTTCATTTATTTAATTACGGCAAAAATAAATAAATACGTACATTAAAGATATATATCAGTACTCTTCAATATTTGATGTGCCTAACAAAAAATAATGCAATTTTGAATGTTTTCTTCTAAAACAGTTTAATTTTCAAGATTTTAAATTACAATATATTAAATTTTTTACATCAGGAATTGCAAATTCTTCAATTTTGAACAGTGACTCTTACATATGGATGGATTCATTGTGTCATTAATTCCAGAAAATAACTTTTCATAATTTACAAAAGAAGCAATTGTTTAAGTAAATGAAAATTGTTTACATAATGACCAAATATCCTTCAAAAAGATGTTACTCTCAACAATCGTTAATTGTGACAAATTTCAGAAAGTAATGACTTTTTACGATTTTAAGGAGAAAAAATTGTATAAACAAATGAAAATTGTTGAAATAATTACAAATTATGTTTAATAAGTACTACTCTTGACATTCATCAACTTTATATAATTTATCCCGAAAGATAATAACTTTAGTAGAAAACTTTCCATTTTTGGGGGCATTTTCCGGGCACTATAAAAGGGCATTGGGGGGTCCAATTTCAATGTTATTAGGTGGAAAGTATTCCTTGAACATTCATCAAGAGGTGAATATTCTTTAATTCACAGAAAGTTTATAACAAGTACTTCTTTTTCCCATTTTTTCAATTCAGTACAGATATATATCTTTGAAGTACGTATTTATTTAATTTGACCTTAATTGCAAATTTTATATTAGGGAGAGTTTTTGTTTCTTCTACAAAATTTTAAAAATGGTTTTTTTTATCCTTTCGGAAATCGACACTTCAAATATTGAGATTAGGGAAATGGTTGTTATACTTCCAGTCTGACTTCCATGTGTGGTATTTCAATACATGTCAATTAATCAGAATTTTTTAACAAATCGCTTGAATATCGTAGGTTCCAGGTCGACTGAACTGGTAAAACGATAAATATTTCACGTTTTCTGAATCTGCTGCATCCATTTACTAAAAAATGAACATTGTATAACTGTATATGCACAGAAGTTATTTATCACCTAAAGATTTCTATTATTTCTGCAAATATTAACCGATTTTCATTAATCTTTTTTTCACATTCTTTTAATTATATAAAGAAATTAATTCTGCTAATTAGAATTGTATCAAGCCATGCTTGCATAATTTCAGTTTTTGCAACCGGCCTTAATCTCATAACAATGAAAGGTTCATTCGTTCCGAGTGATTCGACTCGCTGCAGGGTATCTGCCTCCTATCGTTTGACAAGGGTCCGCAGGCACGCGGCGAAAATGCAGACAGCTAACACTGAGCGTTTCTGCTATTGTTCTTACTTTTTCGATTATTAAACTAAATATAAACATTTTTTCGAAAAACCGGCTCTGCTTGATTCGGCCTTAAGACAGCGAGAAAAAAAACGCTAAACAACTATTTTTTTCTTAAATGAATACCGACGTGCGAGAAAAATCAGAAGGATAAATTGAAATTTTCACAAAGCGTAGGTATCATAACAATTTCTTAATTTCTATTACTTTAGCTTGCAGAGTTATTTACAGAGAATTCAATCTCAGCTTCTAACTGGGATACAAAGCTCTATTAAAGCCTGAGAAATTAAAAAAAATTAAAATAATTAATTACTCAACAGATACTCTCAGTAGGACCTCAAAAATAATTGTCTGTCACAGGGTCTCCATTCAGTGCCTATACCAAATGATTTTTGTCCATTTTTCCTCAAATCCCACGCATCAGGTAGAAAAGTACAGTATAGTAACCCTGGGACCGGGCCTGTCCTTGTTAATAAGGACTCATTTTATCTCCCAAGATAAAAATACTCGAAAAAATAATTTTTATGGACGACTTATGGAATTGCTTAAAAAATATATTTCTTGCATAATTGAATTATTTGAGATTTTTTAAATATCTAAAGCTTTAACAGAGCTCTCTATCACGATAAGAAGCTGAGATTGCATATTCCTCTATAATTACTCTGCAAGCTAAATTTGCGAAAATTGAAAAATTTTCAGAGTTGAAAAGACCTTTACAGTAAAGTCTGTTTCATTCTTCAGCGATTTTTTCCCCTTTTTCAAAAATTCGATTATTGTCTGAGCTCATAAACTACACTGCTCTGGGTGTTTGTTCTAGATTCATACACGCCCAAAACCCTATGAAACGCATAATTCTGATAACAGTCATGATATTTGAGAATTTATTTTGAATTCAGTAGTATCAAAATGGACGTAACTGAAGCTAACTGGTGAAAAGTAGGTTGTCTAATACTAACCAACGGTAGTATAAATCAAAATTGTAAGTGGTCAACTCGTCAATCTGGCATGATACTGACTGCTAATATAATAAAAACAATAAATAGTACTAACTGCTTATAACAACATAAAACACAATTCGCGTTAATGAAAACATAACTCGTTATACCCGTTTAATAAGGATGCATCCAACTATTTAATGCTCTCTGAATAGAAAACTTCGATATCGAAATTCGAACGTTGATAATTCTTTTGAAATTTTTCAAATTTGAAAACAAGATACTTACGGTCGCTATTACTCGACTATGTAATTGTGGTCCGACCAAATTAGTAGTAGAGTTACTCGCCTCTGTGAAAATGGAATGTGCCTCCAGCTCTTGTGAAAGCGTATCTGACATTTTTTGAGCCATCGTAGACGTGGGATTAAGTTGGTTACCTAACATATGCGGTGCACTTACTCCGTTTTGAAACCTGTAATTTTAATATATCGTTTCGATGACTGTAATTTTTTGATATCATCATACTAGCTGGAATTATAATCTTCTGCGCTTACAATTTAACCTCCTTTTCCTCTTTGGTATGATTAGCTAGAGTTGGTGTATTTGATGCAGATGGTGTTGGAGTGTTAGAAGCCGTTCCCGTGCCTTTTCGCTTTCTTCTACCTGGCCCAGTGCTACTCATACTTTCAGAACCAGGACTACTAGGCGGTGAATCTTTAACAGTGGGACCCATAATGCCACCTGAGCCAGTTCCCACGCTGCTGAAATGACCAGTACCCAGCGTGGGACCTTGTATTATCGATTGTACGGAAGCCACCGCTACCGACGGTGGTGGTGTTTGGCGATTATTTCTTCCAGTTCGCCTCGTCGATGTAACAACGACTGTGCTATTAGACAAAGAAGTTGCCGCTGAAGTAATTAACTGAGAACTTGTTGGTATGGATTGACTGCTTGAAGACCCTCGCTTTGGTTTACGTAGTTTTTCTTGTTTATCTGACGATTGAGAGCTGAAATAAATTATTTATTTCATTATTATAATATATACATGTACATATACACTGTGCTTCCAAGTCAGTAATACCTACGAGGGCAACGTGGAGATTCCTATACGTTAGTAGCATTTATGACAAAAAAATTCAATTTTACGTGGGTCTAGTATTTTTGTCCAAAATTGGTTTTAAAAGATCTCAGTTAAAAGAAATATATCGTGATCCATAAAAAAGTTGTTTCAATTAAATTACAACCGACTGTACAGCGTTTCACTGCAGTTGCAGAATCTCATCAGAGAGTGTCCACTAATTATGTAAGGTTTATTTTGGCAATGATAGGCCCCCCCCCCCCACAGATTTCCTAATTTAAAATGTGGGATATCACAATGAAAGAGGAATTGGTGCGTGTCTACTATGAATGTGCGAAGTATCCCAGCAAAACACGTTCTGTAACTGCTCCGTAACAAAGGGGTAACATGTTATATCTGGTTATATAAAGAATTTTACTGTTCAGTGACGTGCTTGTTCTATAACTGGAAGGTAACAATGGTGATTAACTTTTTTACCGAATGAAGATGTACCAGTTCCATAAAAAAAAGTTGTAACAATGCTGTAGCAGTAAGATGAAATTTGTATAGAAGTATGTAAAACTTGTTTTGTAACTTGGTTACATGCATGAACTATAACAATTTTGTGTTGTGTATAATGTACATTAGTAACGGCAATGTAACAATGTAACATACCTGTTATGTAACAATCGTGTAACATTTGTTCGGTAACTTGATTACATCCATGGACTATAACAATATTGTTACAGAATGACACAAGAGAAATTTAACGGCGTTACTGTGTGGTTGTATAAGCTGTGCATAATGCACATTAGTAACAGCTATGTAACATTGTGACATGACTGTTATGTGACAAACGTGTATCATTTGTACTTTATGTTGGTTACACGCATGGTCTATATAAATTCTGCTACCTTGTTACGTAACAATTAGTTTAGTTAGAGAGTTAGAGGGAAGGAGAAGGACACACGTACAGACGTTAAGAAGTATAAGGAGAAGGGTTCAGAGAGAGGGAGAACAGAGATAGGGCTTCCGTTTCGACTTGCTATTTAATGTAAGTAGGGTTAAGATAGGTTAATAACTTTGAATGTAAGGAGAGGAGGTAATTTTGTAAAGATGTGTTTTTAAGACTCTCAAACCCGTAAAAGGGAGAGAGTATAATAAACTACTGAACTTATTTTTGAAGATGTTGAAACCCATATGAGCTTGTAAATTTTTATTGAGTTAAAAATTCCATTAGAATATTGTGCCTGCATGTTCTTCTCAATTCATCTGTTTGCAATTAGAAAGTGAACAAAAGTATGTTTAAAAAATCTTGAAATGCTGAGAGAAGCTTATAAGTTTTCATTTCAAGGTCAATATTTAGTATTTGCATTTATAAAATACTTTTTGTTCCGTATTTCTTCAGTCATGAACTTTTCACATATGTGAACACTAATAATTTCTAATTCAAACAAGACAGATAATTAGTACTGTTTCAGATCATATGTAATATAACAATTGAAAACTAAAGATCGAAGAAAGCCCAAGAATGATATTAATTGATATTATGTATTGACCTGTACAGCATGTGACGCAGCGCCACCTGGTGAAATATATATTGTGCAATGAGCGTTCACAACGCAGAAACTCTTCTCCTCCTCACGCATCAGCTCGCCTGTAGCTGTTTGATGATGCCTGACGGTGAATACCTATCTGGGAGCAAGAGTAGGCGGCCGCCAGTGGTAGACTCGAACACGAATTCTGACGTCGGTTCCCATCTGCTGGCCTAACCGTTTGTTACGCGTTCACGTGGTCCGCTCGAGTACGCAGCTGCCTAGTTTTCGGGTAGCCACGACCGTTCCCTCTCAGCTCACCACACGAATCTTCCTACCTCGGCTAGCGCGAACGGACCTTTCAGTTCCTAACACTGGGAAAATATGAACAGGGGAGGAGTGCGTCAGGAACGCATGGAGCGTTCACCCAGCATTTCGCTCCCAGTCCCTGTGGAAAAGTACGTATTGTTGACTCAGGCGTGATTAAGCTGTTAAAAACTTTCGATCATGATATGGCGTTATGTACAGTGAATGTGAATGTTGATACTGGGACGGGTTTATTCCATGTTGGTAGAAATTACAGAAGACTAGATCAAAGTGGGTTGGGAAGGGCGGCAGAGGTGGCAGAAAGGGATAGCATTTTTAATGCTGGCACAGTGGACTTGAATTTAATAGACACATTCTGCCCGCTCCGAAAATTCAGAATCGCGATACCTAAGCCTCTGTGGCATACTGACTGTCAAAAAAATCTCAAGCCCTGTTCCTTACAAATGTGGGAAAAAATCAATCGATCGGGAGATTGGTCGGGACATAACCAACATTCATGGGTAGACTTGCTTCCCGACCCAACAGCGATTAACAATTTCATCCTCGATACCCTTCCACTAGCATCTGCATCGAATAGGGTCATTAAAGACATTCGTTCTCGGCAGCGACAACTTTTTTACATGTGACAGACCAGATAGGGAGAGCCTTAAATTGCTCAGAAATCACTATTATAGCTCTGCTAGACCTGACGCGAGCGTTCGAAACTCTAGACCACAATCTGCTTTTGGCCAGGTTGGAATCAGAGGGATTCACCGGAAATGCGTTGTCCTGGTTTAGCAGTTATTAAAAATCAAAGCTGCGTATATCCGTTTGAGGAAACTGTACCCTTTCCGTCGGGCACTCCCAATCAAGGTCAAACTCCTTCTCTGTCAAGCCTGAGTCTTGTCCCTTTTCGATTACCATTTACGAGCTACAGTACCTGTCTTAGAGTTCCCTAAAGAGGAGCATACAGAAAGTACAGAATTCCTGCCTTAGATTCTGTTAAGAGGTTAGGAAGTTCGTCCACATCTCACCAGCTCTTCGTGATTCAGGTTGGCTTAAGATGGACCAAAGATGGGTCTTGCAGCTCGGTGTCCTCGCCTTTAAGGTTTTGTTCCGGGGGGTACCGGAGTATCTGGTAGACCTCTTATCTTTTGTGGAAAACAAGCACGCGCGAAAATTGCTTGCAACACAATCTGGCGGCAGGTTATTTGTCCCACGAGTACGTACCACTAAAGCAGAAGCTACCTTCTCCTACGCCGCCCCACGCCTTCTTAACAGCTTAAAAAACTCACTAGCGTCATACTCCGTTCCCACATTGAGAGCCGAATTATTTGATCGATTGCATGCGACCCTATAAGAGGCAACCCCAATCCAATACTGCGGATATTTGTAGATCTCTCCGCTCTATATAGTCTCTCCCTTTATTTTGGAAACATATATCCATATCCATATATTTTTTGATTTTAAAACAGGTCCTAGAAGGTAAGCAAGAGCCGTAAATTTACGCGAGATGACATCGTGCAACACTGTTCTTTGGAGTCAGGTCTCTAGCCGCGGATGACCTTACGCGGCAGATGGGACAGTTGGAGATGAAGTTTTCACCTCTGGATACTTTTTTAGAGCTACCAATCTTTGTAGAATGTTATGAGGAACAAACAGTGTTGACGGACCAGATGAAGTGATCCTAGAAGAACAGCCTTTTGCATGCGGTTCGCGATGGAATGAGCCTGACGCTGGCAAGCCGGAATCTTGTTGAGTTGGCTAATGAATGAAGCTTTCATACCTCCAAGACAGCCGATTATGAGAACTACAAGATGGACTTTGAAGCCTTGGTAGAGCCTGCTCAGCTCGAAAAGAAGTGCTTGATATTTCGCCCGTTTTTCTTCCTCCTTTGCCGTGATATTACCATCGGCTGGTGCCGAGAATTCAATCACGTAAATGATCTTGTTCTTCAGATCTTGGAGGACAATATCAGGCTTCGTAGCACTGATACGTTGAGTGGTGGAGAATGAGAAATTCCAGTAGATCTTACACTGATCATTCTCCACAACGGACTCGAGTTCCCCCTGGGCGTATGTCAAGACGGGCAATATATCAACACCATAAAAGTGCCTAAGTTGGTAATATAACACTTTTAGAGCCGCATTGTGTCTCTCTGTGTACCCGTAGCGTGCATATTTTGAGCATCCACTGAGAACATGTCCAAGTGTTTCTGGCTCTTGCTTGCACGCTCGGCAGCTGGTATCGCCTACAGCAGGGGTCCGCAACGAGGGGAAATTTCTCGAGTCCAGCTCTTTTAACACGTGTGGATCGCTTGCTTCGTCTCTCCCACCAAGAGTCTATACTCTACTCTAAGATTTCGGGGTGGTGGTAAATTCTGACGTCATAGAATAGAATTTACCACCACGCCGAACTCTTAGAGAAGAGTAGAGACTTTTGGTGGGAGAGACGAAGCGATCCATCCACACGTGTTAAAACAGCTGGACTCGAGAAATTTCCCCTCGCTGCGAACCCCTGGCCTACAGGTATATTCATTATGCGCTCGCGGTAAACTAAGGTGTCTATAACGCCGTCTTGACAGGCAAGAAGAAATCCCTCAGTCTCCGATCTCAATCCAGCAGACTTGAGAAACATGTTGGACAGACCCATCGAGAGCTCTTCTCTACGTATGATGCCGTAGAATTTACCATGAAGGGGCTTGTCAGCCTGTTCTCTTAGTAGAAGCGTATGTTCTGCTGCTGTATACGACTTTTGAGCACCAAAGGTGTTAGTGATGCTAGGCCATGTGTAGTGTCGCTGGAATCAAATTGGAGGCCAAGTTCCTCTGTGGCCCTATCTGCAGCACGGTATAGAAACGCCGCAGCATTGACGACTTCATGTTCATGTACGACTCGCATACGAGAATCTGTGCTATTCAGAACTGAGCAGGCTGTAGCCAGAAGCGTTCTTCGATGAAGACACTCTAAGCTTAGCAAGCCTCTACCCCCTTTATCTCGAGGGAGGTATATGCGAGGTACGGAAGATCTAGGATGATGACTTCGATGGATTGTCATCATCTTGCATGTGCTTCGGTCAAGTTGCTTCAACTCATCGACGTTCCATTTTACTGCACCAAAAGTGTAGAGCAGTATAGGAACGGCTAGTATATTGGTCGCCTGGATCTTATTCTTTCCAGGTAATTCGGAAGCCCAAATTTTTCTGAGAATTTGGCGATACCTTTTTCCAAGGGCCGTTTTTAACACATGCACATTTTGAATTACCGCTTGCGGTATTCCAAGATATGTATATATTTCTCCAATACCAAGATGTTGAATGGTATTTCCGCCGATGAGTTGAACATCCTGATCGTGACGCGATGATGTAGTTTCTAATCTTCCTTGGCGTAGGTGGACGCAGGCACACTTGTCCAGTCCGAAGCTCATGCCAATCGCTTTAGAGTACCTATTTACCGCCTTCACAAGGATGTTATGGTCCTCTTTCGAGGAAGCAAAGAGTTTGAGGTCGTCCATGTATAAAAGGTGGTTGACCTTATATTCTCTTCTATTCGGCGGGCCACATAGGTATCCAGAGCTGTTGCCTCGGAGCACAATAGATAGAGGCAAGAGGGAGATGCAGAAAAGTATCGGACTTAGAGAGTCTCCTTGGATGGCCCCCCTCTTATATGTGATATAGCTTGTAGTCACTTGTCTTTTGTCAGATGTTATGACAAATCTTGTCCGCCACAAGACCATAAGTTCCATTATGAATCTGACTATTTTTGGAGGCACCTCCAGCCCTCTTTTGCATCCACGTTGTTCAACTATTGCACTCCATACAGGCTCGATAGATGTTAATATACTCTCTTTGAGGATGCCAGTGAATAGCTTGTAACTGGTGTTTAAACAAGCTATGGGCCTGTAGTTCTTTGGACTAGACAAATCTCCTGTCTTAGGGATCAATACCGTGCGTCTTTCCACTAGCCACTGCGATGAAAAGTTCTTAGTTCTAGCGATAACTTTCTTCACTTCTTCAGCAGTAATTAGTGGACACTCTTCCTCTGAACCTTGTAACCTTTGCCTTTGGCAAAAGTTATCTCCACATACTTTCTCCCAGAAGACTTGAATCTGTTCTCGACTAGGCGGATTTTTAACGGCACGTGACGTTTTATTGAACAGACGGGAAGGATGAGCCGAAAAGGTGTAATTTTCCTGAATCCACTTGACTCGCCGTTCAAGGCGCTGTTTTGCTGTTGAAAGAGATCTTATTTTTTGCGCCCAGTGCTGCTTGATGGTCAACAGTTTACACTTGTTCAGCGTGTGATTTACTATCCTTCAGTTTCAGAGCAAGTGTCCTAACTTTTGGAGTGAATTTTTTATTTGATGTTATGTAGCTAATCACGCACTGAATATTTGATGCATGCCATCTAGCCGTTTCAATTTTAAACTGAAGCTGTTCAATACGCTCGCGAGTCTTACTCAGGCGTACTGAAGTATCGTTACTTCTATTGTCGCTAAGCAGGGAGACCGCCTTCTCGTAAACTACACAGTTCAGATTCCAGAGATTAACATCGTCGGGGAGCAAATCGGGGAGAGCAGTATTAGCTTCAGCTAATTTGTCCATCCTGAGAAAGACTTTTTGGTGGACAGATCTCCTACTTTTCAGGTTGGCATTATCGGCTATCTGCAAAGGTGGTCTTGCTGGAACGGGTGGAATGTTCGCTGGAGGATGTTGCTCTTCTTCTTGTTGATAAAGAGCTTCATATCCGTTTTTTCGCAAAAAGGATACCTGATCTCTTAAATACTGAGGCGTTTCTTGAGCATATTCCGGGTGCATATTGACCCAACGGTCATGTAACCTCTGCATGAATCCTCTTCGCGCCGGTGAGCTTCTTTGCCAACAGGTAAGAATGTCCCTTCTGAGTTGGTCCGACCATTTAAATCGATGTTCTCGCGTTTGTCCGGGGCCATTGCCTGGTCGTCGCCTCGGTTCGGTCCTATTGTCCCTCCCAACTGAACCATGGCCTCCATTCGAGAGAGGCCTATTGTGGGTGGCACTGCGCAATACTGGTGCCGTAACTGCATAATTTGTAGCATTGGGGAATTAGCCCAATGTAAAGTGGCTGACTGCAAGAGCCGGAGCTCTCGGGCGATTTTTGTCAAATTTCGCGCCATAGAGATTACCAATCAGAGCCAAGCAGATGACTGTCGTCAGTCGTATGTTTTCTCGACCAAAAATATTATAAACATTACGACTCACTTTTCAGGCGGCCCTACAGTCTCATGAAACACTGATTTCGAATAAAATATGGTACATCACTGGTAGTGTTAGACAGGTCCTCACGTGGAGCTCAATGTTCGCAAGAACGACTTGAGAGACCGTAAAGACATGTCTAACACTACTTGTGATGTGATATACTATAACAACTGGGAGATTCGGAGTACCAAGGTTACTTAAATACTGTCCATAAAAAGGGTTGTATATGAAACAGATAACCATAAAAACGTCTGCCGCAAAACAAACTTTCCTCTTCTATAATGTAATTCCTAAAGATTAAGCTTTTAAAGAAACATTGGGAAAATGCCTTTTTCTTCACAATAAAGTGAAATACTGTCAATTGAATAGAGAAAAAGAATCATATTTCTCAATTCATTCTGTAGCTGAAACCCAGGAAAAAAATAGATTGGATCCGTTTGAATCGGCAATAACAAAATTTTTAATCGGCATTTTTGAAAGGAGTTTGCCGCATGACACCGATTGGTAACATAACCTGATAAATCAGCGAGGGGCTATTCACTGAGTGAAAATGAGTGCAAGAATTCTTGATTTTCGAAGATTACGCGATCTTGAATCTGGGTTGAGATGAGAGAAGCGGAGTTGGCGAGAAACGGAGAGAACTGGAAAGAATCGAAGATACTAGTAATCGAAGAGAATACGGATGAATTTAAAGAATACAAGAAGATCAGGAAGAGTACGAAATGAATTTTCTATTCTGGCTCTGAACTTCTTAATTTCTTTAATAGATGTTTTCTCATAATTGGTCAGTTGTATATATTAAAAAATCTTGTTTTAGAAAAAAAATGCTCCTCTGGGAGTAGTCCAAATTTTGTTAGAAACTTTTTGCTGTGGAATCAAAATTTAAAAAAAATAAGCACTGTTTAATGAAAATCAGGTAGTGGCTTCTACCAATATTTTGCGTGTATTAAAGATGTTACATATTCCAACGTGTTTCGATATAGATCTGTATCATCATCAGGTTTAGTTTTCTTACAAAAGATGATAGAAGCTAGAAAAACAGATATTTTACGAATATCATTATACACCTATTAACATCCGCTTACAATCGATCATAACCTCAAGACAGTTAGATCAGATGGAAATTATTATTCACATTTAAAATATAACTTGTTTATGTGTTTATATAGGTTCCATTTTTTGTTATTAAAAATCACAAGACGGAATCCTGGATTTTAATATTAGTTGTTTATTACATTTGTTTATAATGATTATGGACAGACATGTGACAAAAATGAGTTAAAACATAATAACAGATTTTATTTTGATGTTAGATTGGGAGTCATGTGATATTATTATGCGGGAAATTTAAATAATTTATAAAGAGTCAAATTAAAATTGTAAATTATAGTTAAAAATAAACGAGTTAAGTTAAAGTTGTGAAACAAAAAAAAATTTTGGTAATTTTAAATTTTAACAGAAATAATTTTTATAAATTATTTCAATGTAAAATTTTTTATTTTAATTTGTGAGATAAGGTTATGATGTATGGAACTTAAATTTTGAATGTCTGTTCTGAAATTTACTGTTATTCTATCTTTTTGTATGTGAATCATTTCTAAAATTAATCTTTTATCTAGATTTTCTTCTATTTTCAAGATTTTAACATTTTTAATATTAAAATGAAATTATGTGCATGTGAATAAGCATTTTTGGCTAAAGCTGTATTATTCTCATTATTTTCTACAGATCTTTTATGTTCTTTGGTTCTAACTATTAAGTGTCTGAATGTTTGTCCAATATATGCTAAATTACAGTTAAGACATGAAATTCTATATATAGTGTTTGCTTTATTTGGTTTATCGATTGAGTCTTTAAAATTTGGAAAGAGAATTTTATTGAAAGTGTTTTCAAGAGAAAAAACAATACGAATATTACTTTTTCTATTAAAAATTCTAAAAAAAATTTCATCAAAGCCATTAATAAATGGCATTACTACAATTTTTGTTACTGTTAGAGAATTTTTGTTTTGAATGTTCTTATTTTTTGGTTTCATAATAGTTTTGTAACGCTCAGCTATCTTCAAATTTAACAGTTCAATAGGACAACCATTTTTTAATAGTGTGTTCTTGAAAATGTTTTAAGTATCATTCTTAAATTTAACATTTTATAATTCTATCGCTCTGTCGACTAAACCAAAAATAACACCAATTTTTTTATAAATTGGATGGTGTGAGTTAAAATTAAGAAAACGTCCTGACCAAATTGATTTTCGACACGAATTGGTGATAATTTTATTATTTTATATGGATAGTGTTAGTTAGTTGTAATGTAGGCGGGGGGGGGGGCGTGAGGTACAACCCCTGGCGCTCAAGCTATAAAGCCTATTGTGCCATACCCGTGTTTATTCTCAAGGCAGTACTACGAATCCGGCCATCCTTCGCCGAGTGTTTTTGGATCTCGGAGGGTTTTCGTTGTTATCAACGTTCTGAGATTATACCTCTCAGGTGCCAGGCATACCTATCACACAGTAAATGACGTCCTCCTTTATTGATCAGGCAAAGTGATCCTCACCCACTCTGCCATTCGGCAGCCTCCCTAGCAAGCTAGGGTGTACGCAGCGATCCCTCTGAGGTCATCAGATAGATGAACAGATTCGAAGCACTGTCCTGGTGTGTTACGTGAGTGTATGTGTGTTCATTACTCGAAATCGGCCAGCGACCATCGAGCGTGGTGCCTCCTGTACGAGCCCCGCTTTTTCTGAGGGGACCTGCAGTTTAAGGTGGGTTCCGAACCACCGAAGCCCCGGTAAAAGTACATAGAAAAATTTCCATTGGTACCCGGCTCAGGGATCGAACCCCAGACCTCCTGCATGGAAGTCCGACCTGCTATCGTCTGAGCCACCGAGGCTTCTATGGATAGTGTTAAGTCTAGAAAATTAATTTTGTTTTCTTTTTATAATTCAATGGTGAATTTTAATTTTTCATCTGCAGAATTAAATTTTTCAAGATTATCGTTGATTTTATTATTTGGAAGACAAATTAAAGTGTCGTATACCTTTAATAAAAGATAACATGTTAATTTAAGTTTTTCAGAATTTTTTTTCTCAATATTTTCCATAACAATATTAGCAGCCATTTTTTATTTATAGAATTTAGAATTAATTTCCAAGCTAAATTTGTGTACATAGAAGTTATGCCAAGAGATATAGTTGCGTAATCATCTGGAACGTTAATTTTATCAATTTTTTGTTTGAAATCCCAACTGTCTTTAATGTGATAATCAGTTTTGCCTACAACTTTTTGTACAGATTTGGCTAAAATTTTGGATAAAATATGTAACGGTGATCCTGGAAAATACATAATCAGTCTTAGAGTCTTAATTCTCTAACCGTAACAAAAATTATAGTAATGCCATTTATTAATGGCTTTGATGAAATTCTTTTTAGAATTTTTAATAGAAAAAGTAATAATCGTATTGTTTTTTTCTGTTGAAAACACTTTAAATAAAATTCTCTTTCCAAATTTTAAAGACTCAATCGATAAACCAAATAAAATAAACACTATATATAGAATGTCATGTCTTAATTGTAATTTAGCATATATTGGACAAACATTCAGACACTTAATAGTTAGAACCAAAGAACATAAATGATCTGTAGAAAATAATGAGAATAATACAGCTTTAGCCAAACATGCTTATTCAGATGCTCATAATTTTTATTTTTATTATAAAAATCTTAACATTTTGAAAATAGAAGAAAACCTATGTAAAAGATTAATTTGAGAAATGATTCGCATACAAAAAGAAAACAATAAAGTAAATTTCAGAACAGACATTCAAAATTTAAGTTCCATATATGATAACCTTATCTCACAAATTAAAATTTAAAATTTTACATTAAAATAATTTATCAAAATTATTTCTGTTAAAATTTAAAATTACCAAAAAAATTTGTTTATTTCACAACTTTAACTTAACTCGTTTATTTTTAACTATAATTTACTATTTTAATTGGACTCTTTATGAATTATTTTAAATTCCCGCTTAATAATATCACATGACTTCCAATATAACCTCAGAATAAAATCTGTTATTATGTTTTAAATCATTTTTGTCACATGTCTGTCCATAATCATTATAAAAAAATGTAATAAACAACTAATATTAAAATCCAGGATTCTACCCTGTGATTTTTAATAACTAAAAATGGAACCTATATAAACACATAAACAAGTTATATTTTAAATATGAATAATAATTTCCATCTGATATAACTGTCTTGAGGTTATGTTCACTCTATCTTTGATTTCTATTTCATATTAATTTTTATTATAATCAATAATTTATCTGAAAAAATTATGATTTAACTATCTTCAAATTATAAATAAGGTAATTT
>CAKNYM010050836.1:0-17582 GCA_932195095.1 Andricus curvator | reverse complement strand
AGAGGACTATTGCATATGTAAAAAAAAATTAAAACGCGAATATTTGGAAAGTGATCAATTTCTCGGGTGGATGGCCCTAGTTTTTGGTAGTCAGCACAACATTTCACGTAATATCCAGTAAAAAAAAGCGGACAGACCTAAAACTGCACATCTGGCTCATCCCGGTGGCATCATTGCAAACATAATTTATTATAGACTTTACAATAAAAAATGAAATAACCTAAAAATATTAATAAAAAGGCCGAATTCATTCCAAATCAGGCAGGTTTTACAGTCACAGTTCACACGTAAAGTCGTAGAATCTCTTGGCGGCGAAACATGTTCTTTTTTAGAGGAAATTAGCTGACACATATTTTTTCGTTTTGAGAACAAACAAAAAAACCCACGATGTTACCGAGTATTTGAATTTTTATGTCTATTTAAAAAAAAAACACCATTTTTTTCATTAAACTCATATAGTTTTTGACCTAATTTTGATGTTATAAATATCTTTTTGGATTCTGGTTGTGTTTACCGTTTTCTTGCAAAATTTGTAGGACATTTTTTGAAAGTTTAAAATTGAATACATGGCGACGACTTGTTTGAAAATATAAAAATTCGATTTATGTTCTGCCGATTTTTTACTGTATTTGTTTATTAGACATCCTATGAATTTTATGCGGGCTGAATTATTTTTGGGGTCAGGAGAAATTTATTTTCTTAAAATCGAGTTATCGCATTTTTCTGCGTTTAATTTATTTTTTAATTAATGCAGTAGTCCTCTCATAATGTAGGGTTTTCTTAAGTTCAGATATAGCGTCGGCTAGGAAACAGATTTACGAACAAAATTTCCTGTATCATTTTTTGATTCAGTCCATTTTTAACATAAAAAATTAACAATTACGTTAAAACCCGAGGAAAAATAAAATTGTGTTTATTTTGGTTGGAAGTTGATTCGGCAGGAAAAAGTGTTTTACAAAAGTTGGTCTACTCCCAGAGGAAAACATCGAGAAAACATTGATTATGTTTAAGGAAATAAAAAAGTTCAAAGACAGAATAGAAAGCTGTTTCTCTTCATAGCAAGAAATTTTGTCAATAAATTTCAAGAAATAAAAGATACTTCTTTTCAGGTCTACTTCAACTTTTATGAAGAAAATTTTATTTGAATGTTTATATTGTAACAAGTTAATGCTCATTTTTGAATGAACATACTTTGACGTGCTATGTGTTTAGCGATTTTTAATCAAATTTTCTATACATTTGTACATCAATAATAAAACAATTTATTTAAAAATTAGCATCAGCTAGTTTTAGATAAAATAGTAACTTTTTGCACTATAAACAATAATGCACAAAGTCTCATTTTAAGTTTCTAATCATTTCAGAGATTTGTATTAAAGCTTAATCATTTTCATACAAATTAAATAATAAAATGGCTCTATTTTACTATTTCTATTATCTATTCTCTACGCCACAGGCGTAAACTTATTATTGCTCGAAATGCGCCATCTGCTTGCAAGAGAGATGCGTCTTCGCCTTTGGCGTAGAAAAAGTTTGGGATGAGTTATGGATAGCCCAATAATGACAACGCTGACTTTACAGTGATCGACGCAGAGCTGAGAAGAATTTACTTGATTCTCCGAGCGTAAGCAAGATTTGCAAAAACTTTGCATAATCTGTCCGAATTGTAAAAAATTTCTATTGACTTCGGAGTACCAGTTCTGAACAGCCCCTGGTAAATCAGAGTAACGGAAGTTTTAATCGGACGTAGGACATTTTCTGGTGATGTGCAAAACCCTGACCGGAACTTTTCGGGCGGGTCTGTAGGAGGACCGGACCCGAAACTTTCGGTTCGGGTCTTCCGAAATGAGACCTGCCTGAAATGTTTGAAGTCGGGTTTTGTACTACACAACCCGAAATGTTTCGATTCGGGTTCCAACTGACCCGGCAAAAAATTTTCCGGGCAGGTTTACCCATGTCAGAACCGATCAGGAACTTTGCGTGCAAATGAGCATTCGGATCTGCTGCCAATTTAAATACTATTTATAATTTCTCGTAAATATGTGGTGGTGTTACGGCTGCGCAGTAAGCATCTGCGAGGGTTGTGGTTGCACAGAACTACTATATGACAGGAATGCGCAGTAGACTCGTGTGGCGTTTATCGTTGCACAGGAGAATTGCATGACATTTGTGGCTGCGCACTAGATTTATGTCGCATTTTCCAGTTGCGCAGTAGACTGATATGGGATTTTTGGTTGCGCAGTAGGATTGCATAGCAATTAATGATGCACAGTATATTCAGGTGGAGGTTATGGTTGCGCAGTGGAATTATATTATATTTATGACTGCGCACTAGAACTATGTCGCATTTTCGGCTGCACAATAGACTAATGTGGGGTTTTTCGTTACGCAGTACAATTACATGGCACTTGATGATGGTTAGGCGCATGGTGCGGGACGTCGTCCAACTCCCTCCTATTCCTATTTTTTTATTTTGGTTTTTGCAGTTTCTTTCTTTTATGTTTACGGCCTTCTTTATTTATCTGTGCACCTTTTCACCCGGGAAATGCGAACAATTCAGTTTTAGTATTTATTTTTTCAATTAACCGATTTGTGTATCTCACAGATACGACGCGTGCATCAGTGTTCCACCAGGGGGCGCGTGTAATGGGATGTTAAGGCTACGCAGTAAACTCGTGTGGGGTTTATGGTTTCGCAGTAGCATTGTGTGACATTTATGGCGACGAATTAGAGTTATGTCGCATTTCCGGCTGCTATGAAGTTTATAGTTGGGCAGTACAATTGTATGGCACGTAAGGCTGCGAAGCAATATTACGTCGAACTTCCAGCTGCGCAACGGACTCAAATATGGTTTATTTGTGAGCAGTATAATTGTGTAAAATTTATAGCTGCGCACTAGTATCATGTCGTATTTTCAGGTGCGCAGCAGACTGCTACTGGATTTACAGTTGCGCAATACAACTGTATGACAATTAGGACTGCGCAGTAGCCTCATGTGGGGTGTATGGCCTCCTACCTTAGCTGTAAGAGTGGGACCCCTGTTCTAAGGGAATACGAATCTGACATTAGTCCCCTTCCCCCCCAGCTCCCCAGGGCTTTACCCTAGACGCGGGAAATTCCCTATAAAATCAGCTTTGCTGACTATGAAATAACCTATGGTATTGAAATCATCTGGAAGCAGGTCAGAGTACGATGTTTTTATGTATTTTGGTGCGCTGAATACGAATATAATTTTAATTTCACCAGTACATCAGGGTTTTCCCCTAGACTAGATTTTTGAAAGTCAACGTATACATAAAAATAAGAATTTTAACATACTATACATAGAAAAATGTGTAGAAAAGAAAACAATTATTTATTTACAGGTGCTAAACTTATTTTTAATCACAGACTGAAGTGATAAATATTAATCGAAAGTACATATTCTTAAAGACTTTCATAACACGTTAAATAAATATTTCTTAGTTTATGCAGTCAGAATCACAAGTAGTTGCTTAAATGCTATTAAAATATGAAGAATGAAAAATTGAATATAAGTATAATATACTTATATGCGCATATATATCATATAAACGAAATTCAATTAAGTATTATGCCGCAAGCCGGCATCCTTTCAGAGCCTTGATATAGTCTTGTAAAACTTTTGCCTTCTCGGCAGCTACTTTCAAAAATTTTCTTTTTTGATTTTCAAGCTCTTTGGCCTCTTCTGCTTTTCCCTTTTTTTGCTTGCTTCACCTCTAAATCATTTTTATTTGCAGACAGTTTAGCGTTCTTCGAAGCAGCGTAAACGGAATGTGCATCACGGGCAGATTTTAGCAAACTATCTGTTATTGGAACCGATTTTACATAAAAAAATTAATAACAAAATTACATGAATCGGTACATAGGATAAGCATAGGAAGGAACCTAGCGACTGTAGATGAAGTAGAAATGGAGTAAAAAGAAGATAAAGTGGAAAAAGTCGATTTTTCGATAAAATACAAAAATATTTCCGGTCCTAAATAAAATTCCCTGGTTTTTCATCAAGGGTTATTTCATACCCGAGAATGTTGATTTTCTAGGGAGTTTTCCGCGTCTGAGTGGAAACCCTGAGGTGCTGGGGGACACTAGTGTCAGATTTGTATTGAGCGCACTAAAATACGAGGGCTGTTTGATAAGTCAGCGACTTTTTGAATAAAAAAAAAATGTTTTTCTTCAAATAAGCGTTTTATTTCTCAACATAATCTCCTTTCAGCTCGAGACCTTTAGTCCAGCGTCTTTCCAATTTTTTTATTCCTTCCAAAAAATAGGTTTTCTCAAGGCCCTCAAAATAGGCGTTTGTTTCGGTGATGACCTCTTCATTCGATCCAAATCTCTTACCGCCCAGCCATTTCTTCAAGCTTTGGAAACAGGAAATAGTCGCAGGGGGAATTTTGCCATCGTGACTACAAACGTGTGCACCCGTGCATTGTCCTGATGGAACAGCACTTTTTTCTTCGACAAATGCGGTCGTTTTTGCTTCAAATCAATGTCGAATCTGTCCAAAAGCTCTGAATAATATTGGCCGTTGATCGTGTTACCCTTCTGAAGGTAATCGATGTGAATGATACCGCGTGCATCCCAAAAAACGGTGACCATGACCTTGTTGGCCGACAGACCCATCTTGGCCTTCTTTGGTGCACGTTCACCCGGAGAAACCCACTGTTTTGTTTGTTCCTTGGTCTCTGGTGTGTTGTGATGCATCCATGTTTCGTCCCCGGTTACGAAACGGCGCAAAAACTCGTTCGGATTGCGGCTGAACATCGCCAAACACTCCTTTGAAGTGATCACACGGTTGCGCTTATGGTCGAATCAGGGATGCCAGCGATTCAGTCGTTCAAATTTAGGGAAAAAGGGGATTTTTTTCGGAAAAAGGAGATTTTTTTAAAGTCTAAGGGGAGTGAAAATACATTAATAAATACTATATTTTTTATGACAATTGGTATAGATCTTCTTTGAGTTTCGCAAATGAAAGCTCTTGTACTTCGAATTATAGAAACTATAAATTCTCGCGGGACGTCAAATTGTATTCGAATTAACGAAAACTTCGAATTAGAATATTTTTAACATTGAAAGAATAGGAGTTTTGGCAGGGACCAACATAAAACTTCGAATTATCGAAAATTCGAATTATAGAATTTTTTAAGAAGAAAATTAGAAACACAATATCGTCAAGTCAATCTGTGCAAAAAGTCTATTCTTGAACAAAAAGACTCAGAAAAATTATGCAACCAAAAATCAGTTATTTTGAAAAAACATATTCGAACAGCTCAATATATGAAAAAGAATTGCATAGAAAGGCCTCAAAATATGTTTCCAAACAACGTTTTAATCGGCTCATTAGAGACAAGTATATAACTAGAGGAAAAAGAGGGAGAGAATTAGGAAAGAGACAACCAGGCCATCCTCACTCTCATTACCTTTCTCTTACTCCGTCTTTTTTATACTACTTTTGGGAACCAACATGTTTCGAGACCTTTTAGATCTCCTCATCAGGGTATAATTTTATAGGATACTACGAAAACATTTATCTATTTTATGCTTAATATTAGTAATGTATGTTCATATGAGACTGAAATTTCTTGCCATATCGAAACATGTTGGTTCCCAAAAGTAGTATAAAAAAGACGGAGTAAGAGAAAGGTAATGAGAGTGAGGATGGCTTGGTTGTCTCTTTCCTAATTCTCTCCCTCTTTTTTCCTCTAGTTATATACTTGTCTCTAATGAGCCGATTAAAACGTTGTTTGGAAACATATTTTGAGGCCTTTCTATGCAATTCTTTTTCATATATTGAGCTGTTCGAATATGTTTTTTCAAAATAACTGATTTTTGGTTGCATAATTTTTCTGAGTCTTTTTGTTCAAGAATAGAATTTTTGCACAGATTGACTTGACGATATTGTGTTTCTAATTTTCTTCTTAAAAAATTTAACAAACAGAGACATTAAGCCATAGACCCTGATATTTGTTCTTTTGGGTTCGGATTTTAATGCCGTTCTCAGGGAATAGGTTTCTGGGTCAACCTTCGAATTATAGAAGTTTCACTGTAGGTATATTGCTACAGGAATATATATGGAGGCCCAAAAAGACGGCTATAGTCTTTTAAAACTTAATTTTGTTGAATAAAGCAAATATTTTCTTAATTTAACCACATTTTTTGGATAAAAATTTTGCTGCAGATTTTACACAAACGAAATTTTTGTTGATTCCACGAAAAATGTGAAATAATATTTGTAATTAGCGTGTAATTGAGGGTCCGGATACAATAAGGGGACGAGCGCTCGAAAACGCGAAAAAGTATTGTCCAAACGTCTTATGATATCCAAATTTTAAAGTTAAAAAAATTAAGTCAAAGAAAATATGGGCTTGTAGAAAATGACAAGAAGGAACTTATTTCTGTTTAAAGTTTTTCTTTCCGATGTATATTTTTAATAATATAATTGAAAAAGGGATGACAAAATTTCATTAAATTCAATTATTTGTTAAGACATAAATCGTCTCCACTCAGACAAATATTATTGAAACTATTTGAAATTTGCTACACACACGCATTATACCCTAGCGATGCCTACAAAATGAAGAAAAAAGTTAAAAATGGAAATTGTTTAATGATGAATTTACTCATCTGAAAAACTACACCGAAATATATAATTATATAGATTTTAGAAAATAGTAAAATCCCTGATAAGTAATAATCTGACAAGAAAAGGTGATTATATTTGTGATATAGCATAAAAAGGTTTAGAAATAATGAAGAGAGTATCTAATTTTAATGTTCCTGTGTGAAAATGTTTCAAAAAATGTATGTTTTATAATTGAGGAATAAACAACTTGCGAAGCACAAAATTTCCTCTTTTCAGTTATTTTATACTTCACTGAAAACAACGAAATGTCCAAAAATATAAAGAAGTCGATTTTCTATTAATTGAGGGAAAGAGCAGGTTTTTTAATGTTTAATTTTTAAAAGACGAGTCCTTAATAGGAGAGTGTAAAGGCGAGAGTACTAACGTTGAGAAGCGCTTGAATCTGCTAACGATGCAATCGTAGACGACGTCGCGTGCTTTCTTACAAAATGGATATTTCAGCCAATTTTCAATGACTCGATCTAAAAATTTCGAGAAATCTTCCTCCAATAGTAAGGAACAAATGTCTCACTGGAAGTTTTGCTTACCGTGAGGTCTCCATTTGCAATTAATTATCATTAAACAATTTGCATTTTTAACTTTGTTCTTCATTTTGTAGGCATCGCTGGGGTATAATGCGTGTGTGTACCAAATTTCAAATAGTTTCAATAATATTTGTCTGAATGGAGACGATTTATGTCTTAAAAAATAATTGAATTTGGCGAAATTTTTTCATCCCTTTTTCAATTGTATTATTAAAAATATACATCGGAAAGAAAAACGTTAAATAGAAAACAGTTCCTTCTTCTCATTCTCTACAAGCCCATATTTTTTCAATCTAATTTTTTTGACTTTAAAATTTGGATATCATAAGACGTTTTATCATACGACATTTGGACAATACTTTTTCGCGTTTCCGAGCGCTCGTCCCCTTATTGTATCCGGACCCTCAATTGTCAAAAAAAATTTATTTCACTTTAAATTACTGTAATAATAAATGCTTTTTCATTATATAGAATCTGTGATTTGCTCTTTCGAAGCGTGTGTAAGTGTAAACAGTAATTTTACTTCAAATTAATGTGACACTAAATGTCGTTTTATAAAGAAATACCTGAAAGGTTTTTTGGAGAAAAGTTTTAAACAATTATTACATTAATTTTTTGACGCAAAAATTAAAACTGTACGTAATATTCCTGCCTTACTCAAAACTATTGTATAACGTAATATTTTTACGAATCGTAATTACAAATTTTCAAATGTATTGGTAATTATATGCAATTTAATAATTACATTTTTGCCTTCAAAAATATACTTCGATGCAAGTAAACAAGGAATATTATCTGAAAAAAAAATCGAATTTGAGAAAAATTGCTTATTTATATGGAAAAAAAAATTTTCTTACGTAGTACTAGAAATTTTTCCTAGAAAACGTTTTGTAAAATTATTCCTATGCATCTTAAATTCTCCCTAAAACTTATAATATTGCAGTTCAATTATTATAACTATTTTAATATTTTAACTAGGAGCGAATTTCATCTATATCTATATATAACTCTTTTTCAAACCTAGAGAGCCTGTTTGAAGAAAATATTAACGCTTGAGGAAATCTCAAAGATTTTCAAATATTTTAGGATTTTTTCCGCCCTATATTCGTGGTAATTGTCAATTGATTTCAATGTTTTCCGAAGGAAATCTCAAAGATTTTCAAATATTTTACGATTTTTTCCGCTCTCCATCAGTAGGAATTTTCAATTGATTTTTATGGCTTCGAAGGAATTTCAAAATTTTCAAGAAATCCTCACATGTTAAAGCTTTTCGCAAATTGCCAGGGATTAAAAATTATAATATTGCATTGACGCGTCGTTTTCAAAGACTCCTAAATGCATCTTAAATTCTCCCTAAAACTTATAATATTACAGTTCAATTATTATAACTATTTTAATATTTTAACCAGGAGCGAATTTCATCTATATCTATATATAACTCTTTTTCAAACCTAGAGAGCCTGTTTGAAGAAAATATTAACGCTTGAGGAAATCTCAAAGATTTTCAAATATTTTAGGATTTTACATGATTGGACATGATTTCGGCTCGCAAAACAAATTTCGCGCATAAGGTGTTAGTTGGGTGTACAATCTAAACATGAATAATACAAACAATAAAGTAGCCTCGGAATGGACTGAAACTTGGATCGACAAAATGCATAGACACGGTAAACGTAAAGGTCGAATTTCAGGCGATGAATGGAGACTGGGTGTCTGGAATGCTAGAGGAGTGAATGACCTTAAAATAAGAGAACTACGAGAAACTATGCATGCAAGGAAACTAGATATTTTATGTGTACCTGAGACGAAGAAAAAGGGTTGCGAAAGTAGAAACATAGAAAATGGGGTGTTGAAAGGCGGTTTTGAAATATGGTCAGGAGTAGGTAGTGAATCAAATCGTAGTCAAGGGATCGGTTTAATTATGAATAAAAAAGCAAGACAGCATCTCAAAGATCATGAATTTGTATCTCCCAGATTGTTGTGGGCTAGAATGAAGGTAGGAATCAGAAGGTTATTTATCATAGCGTGCTACGCCCCAGTTGACAGTGAGCCGCGAGAAGTCAAAGACGCTTTCTGGGACACTTTAAATGACACAATAAGTACTTGCGATCCAGGTGAAAGAATAATTCTGCTAGGAGATATGAACGGATGGGTCGGCGTTCAACGTCAGGATACAGATGCAGAAAGGGTACTAGGTAAATTTGGGGATCCAAGAAAAAATTATAACGGGGAAAAATTAGTTAGCTCATGCCTAGAAAAGGGCCTATTTATTACCAATACTTGGTTTCGACATAAAATGATCCACACGTACACTTGGTGTAAAGGAAATAACCGCAGTGTAATTGACTTCGTTATTGCGGATGAAAGACTAAGAGAACTAGTCAAAGATACAAGATAAAGACAAGATAAAGATTGAAAATTTACAGAAACCGGAAGTGCGAATAGAGTTTCAAAATAAGTTAAGCGAACGCATAGATAGGGCAACTTGGGAAGCGCTTACGAGCAATAAAGATATAGAGGGCGCGTGGGCTTTATTACGGGATATCATTGTTAAAACTGCAATTGAAGTGTGTGGTACGGCAGTGGTAGGAAGAAAGTCTGGTGATGCATGGTGGAATGATGAAATTCAAGCAGCCCAGCGAGAAAAGAAAAAAGCGCACAAGAGAACATTAAACATGACAGGTCTTAGCGATGAGGAGAGAAATAGACTCAAAAATGATTACAAAGACAAAAAGAGGACAATGAAACGACTAGTCAAGGAGAGTAAAGAAAAAATCAGAACAGAAGAAGAGAACAAAATACAAAACGGCTTTGGAGGAATAATGAAACTACTATATAAACAGTTGAAGGAAAGTAAAAGTACAGAGTTTGCTAGCATGAGAAACAGCAAAGGTGAAATGCTATATGATATAGACGGGATAGTAGACGCTTTAAAAGACTCTTTTAAAGAACTATTAGGAGGTGAAGATATAGGACAACAAAACTGCGACATAGAACATAATGCATTAGAAAACCCAATTGAAAAAGTCTGTGTCACTGAGGTCCGAGACATAATTAAGAACTTGAAAAACGGTAAGGCTGCTGGCATAGACAGTATTAGTGCTGAAATGCTCAAATACGGTGGCGAGTACATACCTCACAGGTTGTGCGAATTAATAAATGTATGTATCGAGACGGGGAAAGTCCCAGACGATTGGAAAAAAGCGATTATCGTACCAATATACAAAAGAAAGGGAGATAAAAACAACTGCAGTAATTACAGAGGTATCATCCTACTAAGTACCGTAAGTAAAATATACTCAAAAATACTTATTCGTAGGGTAATGGAAATCACAGAAGAAAAAATATGGGAAGTCCAAAGTGGATTTATGCCAGGAAGATCATGTACAGATCAGATATTTAGCCTAAGACAGATCACAGAAAAAAGCTTGAGAGTAGGAAAGAAAGTTTTCTGTGCATTTATTGACCTAGAAAAAGCATTTGACACGGTAAATAGAAGTAAACTTTGGGAAGTTCTTAAAGAATACGGAGTAAATGGAGGGCTCCTGCAAGCAATAAAAACAATATATGCAGGTAGTAAAGCGAGCGTAAGGGTAAACGGGAAACTGAGTGACTGGTTCGATATTACGCAAGGCGTGAAACAAGGATGCGTTATGTCCTCATGGCTATTTATCATATTCATGGATAAGTGTCTAAGAACTGCACTCTTCGACGAAGAAGGTGTAGATCTCCAAACAGTTAAGGTACGTGGGTTAGCTTTCGCAGAAGACAAGATTGTTATGGCAGAATCAGTCGAGGACTTGCAAAGAATGTTGAATAAACTTCATACAAGCATGAAGGACATGGGACTCAAAATTAACGTAAATAAAACAAAAATCATGGTGTTTGAGGGAAAGAGTGAGAAAACAATGTGCAACATTGTCCTAAATGATGAGAGATTAGAACAAGTTGACAAGTACGTATATCTAGGTAGTCTATTCACTAGCGACGGAAAAATAGATGGGGAGTTAGATAGGCGCATAAATAAGGGTAAACAGGTTATCGGTAGAGCAGGGTCCATCCTAACAAATAAAAACATATCAAAAAAAGCTAAAATGGCCATACACAATTCTATATTCGTACCGACTGTACTATACGGTAGCGAGACATGGACCTGTCAAGAAAAGGACAGGAGTAAAATTAACGCGATCGGCATGAAACCTCTGCGCATAATATGCGGGAAAACACTAATGGACAAAGTCGGAAACGAGACAATCCTCAAAGAATGTGGTGCAAAAGAGACAATAGTTGACACATGGGAAAGAAATCAGTTAAGATGGTTCGGACATCTTGAAAGAATGAAAGATGAACGACTGACCAAACAAGTGTATAAAGGTAAAGTAAATGGCAGAATGCCCAGAGGAAGACCACCGAAAGAATGGTTAGAATCTGTAAATGAGACATTGATCCGTAGAGACATAAGAAGCCATAGGAACACAAGAGCTTGCATGAAAAAATGCATGGACGTGAAGGAAGCTAGAGTAGTATGCCAGGACAGAAAAGTGTGGCGACAAATAGTTTGTAAATAGAGTGACAGTAGAATGAATGACGCCTGAAACAAAGATGTTGGATACTAATGGGCCCAAGTGGAGAACCATACATAACAATTTTGTGAGGCTCTTCACTTGGGGTGATCGCTAGAGAGATTGATCAGCAACCTGGGTCGGAGCAGTATTGCGGAGTAAACGTGTCATTTAAATAAATAACACGAGAATTCCAGATCAATCTAAAATATATATACCTAACACTTATATACCTATCCACCTCATACCTATATTTCCTACCTACCTTATACCTATATACCCATATGCACACCACTATTCTCCAACCGAGCAAGTCACGCCTACCCCGAAAGGGAAATGGCTTAATGGTATAATAATAATAATAATAATAATAATAATAATAATAATTCCTGAAATTGAAAAATTTTCTAAATATTATGGTACTTTCTTATTCCCGAACTTATGTGCAAATTTTCCAAAGGCAAATAGAATATTTCCTATGGAAGTGAGAATTTTTCTGAGTATAAATTGGGAAAATTTCCCAAATATTGTAGGAATTTTTCATTCTCAAACATTTATATGAAATTTCCCAAACCGATCGAAATATTTCCATTCCAAAAGGAAAATTTTCCAAAGTATTGGGAAAATTTCCAACTTATTTAGGAAAGTAATTTTTCCTACCCAAAGTTGGAAATTTTACCTACAAAATTAGTGGGAAAATTTCCGAAATTTTTTACAGTGGTACCTTAAAACCTAAAACACGTATCTAATACTCGTTCTTACATTGCAATTTAACCTCTAATATTTTTCGCGAGACTTCTTCTTTGTTCTTATATATATTTTCCGCAATATTCCCACAGGCACACGTTGGCAATCAATCATAATTACTCCTTACTAAAATAACCAATCACAGTTCTAAAAAGTTCACGCACGCCAATATATGACATCCAATAAGAGGTAT
The DNA here is from genome assembly GCA_932195095.1 of Andricus curvator. Classification (NCBI taxonomy): domain Eukaryota; kingdom Metazoa; phylum Arthropoda; class Insecta; order Hymenoptera; family Cynipidae; genus Andricus; species Andricus curvator. The sequence continues at coordinate 4,895 of CAKNYM010050836.1, read as the reverse complement.
GCGAATTTTATTGCGCCCGCGCATATTAATTTTGGCGCGTGTTTTTGAATGCCTTGAAACTATGTGATAATTCTTACAAAAATGAATCTAAACTTTGTGAAAAAAGGGAGAAATTGGGTCAAAATTCTCGACTTTAGGGATTTAAGGGGATTTTTCAAATTCAAGGAGAAAAAAGGGGAAAAGGGGGATTAGGGGAAAAGGGGAAGGACTGGCATCCCTGTCGAGTGTGAGCAATCGCGGCACTCATCTCGCGGATAGTTTTTTCAGGTCCAAATATACATATAAAATGTGATGTACCCGTTCAGTTGAGATGCCTACAACCTCAGCCACCTCACGCACTTTCGTTCTCCTATCGTCCAATATCATTTCATGGATTTTATCGACGATTTCTGGCGTGATGACCTCTTTTGGGCGACCTGAACGTTCGGCATCACTTCTGCTGGTACGACCACAACGTAACTCAGTAAACCACTTCTTAACCATTGAAATTGATGGTGCAGAGTTCTCATAGTATTTATCAAGCCTTTCCTTGGTTTCAGTGATGGTTTTTTTAGGCAAAAAATAATGCTTAGTCAGCACACGAAATTCATTTTTTTTTTTTTCATTTTCGTTAAAATTCACGAGGTTCTCTGCTTTCAATGGCTATCAAACACAAACTAAATGACCCAGCTTGCTCAAAATTTAACAGTACTCTATTCATAGATGGTGTTGACGGGAGCAGTGTCAGATTTAATGTTACTGCGCGGATATCATGCTCTGACCTGTTTCCAGCCGATTTCAATATCAAGGGTTATTTCATACCCGACGAAGTTGATTTTCTAAGGAATTTTCCGCGTCTCAGTGGAAACCCTGAGGCGCCAGGGGGGAACTTGTGTCAGATTTGTATTCAGCGCAATAAAATTCATAAAGATTAAAGCCCTGAAAAAAGACTTTAAAGATTTGCTCTGACCTGTTTCCAGCCGATTTCCATATCAAGGGTTATTTCATACCCGACAAAGCTGATTTTCTAGGGAATTTTTCCGCGCCTGAGTGGAAACCCTGAGGCGCTGAGGGGAAACAAGTGTCAGAATTGTATTCAGCGCACTAAAATATATAAAGATATCATGCCTGACTCATTTCCAGACGATTTCAATACCATGGGTAATTTCATATCCGAAAAATTAGTCAAAGTAAGCGCCGAGCGCCTACAAGGATGGGTTTTGTAGCCTATTAAGACGTTAATTTAATTCTTAACAGAATCTTAAAAAAATATATTTTTAGATTTGAAAAAAAAACAATTTGTTGAAAAAAATGGTTGCAAATTTTTTTTTTAATTTGAAAAAAAAAATGGTTTGAAAAAATATTTAAACAAAAAAATTGAATTATGTAAAAAAAATTGTATGAAAAAAAATGTTGGCCCTTATGCCCTTTTGCTGTGCTAAATGTTGGAACTTATGCCCTTTTGTACGACGGACGGACGGACACCCGACCGAAATCATAAGGGTTTCAGCGCGGGGCTACGAAACCCTAAAAAAAAGCTGATTTTCTAGGAAACTTTCCGCCTCTAGGGGGAAACTAAGGTGAGATTCGTATTCAGCGCCCCAAAATACATATAGATTTAGTTAGATAGAAAGATTTGATTTTTTCCGAAAAAAGCAAGGATCCAAATCACGCAAACAGCTACAGACCCACAATGAGCAACATTAAAAAAATAATCTGTCGTATAAATCATCACCTCGAGGAAAACAGCATCCTAAAACCACAACAATACGGTTTCCTAAAATATCACTCTACTCAGCACATGATGCTCAGGCTCACCGAAGCCATTAATTTAAATTTTAATCGGAGAAAACATACTGGAGCTGTCTTCGTTGACGTTTAAGGGGCTTTCGACATTGTTTAGGACATAGGTCCTCTTAGAAAACTAATTGACTACAATGTTCCAAGAGGACTCATCCCCTTTATTCATTCGTACATTAATGACAGGCAATTTGCAATCAAAATAAAAAACACACTCTCGGACGAAACACCCTGCCAAGCGGGTGTCCCTCAGGGTAGCATCCTAGGTCCTGCCTTCTTTACTATATACGTAAACAATACCCCCGAGGTTCCCGAAGTTTCAATCGAAATGTATGCAGATGACGCTGCAATATTTACTTCTTCTTGGTCAATTCGAAAAATCCTGAAACTACTTCATAATGCTCTCAAAATAATTAAAACATGGACTAAACTTCAGACGACAAAAATTAAAGTCACTAAGTCAGAAACAACCATTTTTTCAGTCAGAAAACCAATCAAAATAGATCCACCAAAAATGTTTAATGAACCAATAGAATGGAAAAGCACCATGAGGTACCTAGGACGTAAACTACAAAGCGCCTCAATTGGAAGGAACATACCCAGGAAACTAAAGGAAAAGCCCTCAGAGTAATCTCGCGTCTACATCCTATTGTTAATCGACACACAAGTCTAAAACCTGATTATGCAATTAGAATCTATAAAATGTTCATACGACCTATAATAACCTATACCTGTACAACCTGGGGTGGTGCTTCAAAAAGCAACATCAATCATATTCAGATCATTCAAAATAAATTTCTGAGGCGCATTACCCAAACACTCTGATTAACAAAAAAACTCTGCCCTACATCAAGAGTTTCAACTACTTTACATTTCAGATTATATTAAAGAAACTGCTACCAAGTTTTAAAAATCTACATAATTATCGCCCTTTGAACATATTTCCTCCAAAGGGAAATATAACTACGATCCTCTTCGCAGGCATGCGACGCCAAAAGACTTGCTCATGAAATAAGTATCCCAGGTTGGTGGCGGGAGGTCGGGGCGTCGTCGAGACACATCTTGGCGGCGCCCCGACCTTCGGTCTCTGACTGTGCCACAGTTTTCTCTTTCGACCTCACTTACCCAACTCCTCTCTTCCTCTTTACACGTATATTCTAATTATACCGGGTATCACAAAAGTTCCAGGAAGGCTGAATATTTCCTCAGATAAGATATTTTTCAGGGAGCTCAAGGTCATTCTTTGAGTAACTTTCAACGAGGAATTCAATACTGACCTTTATTTTCATCTTGACGATGACCTTCAAGATTTTTTCAAAATCAACTTTAAAAAAAATGGAAACCCCCTTTTTTTACATCGGCAATCGATGAAGCGGGAAATTTTACGTTCAAATATATACCCAGGTCATACATAAGTACATTGTAACTTTGAAAGGGGGTTTCCAATGGGAAAACATTGACCTTGAAATGACCTTTCAAGGTCATCGTCAAGGTTATGCTTAAGGTCACTACTGAATACGACGTATTAAAGTTAGTAACTTTGCTCGTTACGAAAAAATTTGAAAAGCTTCTATTCCCAGAGGTATGCAGACCTTGTTTAAGTTTAAATGACCTTAGCGTGACCTTCAAGGTTATTAAAGAAACCTTGAAGGTAATCTTCAAGATCAAAATAAAGGTCACCATTGAATTCCTCGTTGAAAGTTACTTCAAGTATGACCTTGACCTCCCTGAAAAATATTTTACCTGAGGAAATATTCAGCCGTCCCGTGACTTTTGTGACACCCTGTATAAAATAACTCCTCCGATCATGTGGTTTTTTCCCGCCTATAGGCTTTTTTCCACACTTAACGTCACTTTACTTATTTAATGCATGCAATCTACTGCGACATCCGCCTGCAAGTGTGTATTAGATCTCACAAGAGGTGGCGATGGTTGGAGCCCCCTCATCACCACCCCTTTTTTTTCAAGGTACTCTTATTTCACCAGACTTGTCGGGCGACCTAGACAAGTGCTATATGTTAAGGCCATGCGTGATACTCACTTCAAAATAATTTTACTGTTAATTTTTTCGCCAACCTCCAGTCCACTCGAAAAGAGGTATCGAGTTGAAAATTTAAGTAAATAAATAAAAGGCACTAAGGAAGGTTTATCAACTGCTGAATGTTCATAATTACACAAAAATATATTATTTTTTCATTTATAAACATTTAACAGTTGATAAACCTCCCTTAGTGCCTTTTATTTAATTGATCAACATTTCAACTCGATACGTCATTTCACGCGGACAGTTAGATGTCGGTAAAATTTATTTCGAGGTTAGTATTACATGGTCTTAAGTGATGTAAAAAATGTAGATTCAATTAATAGAGTACGAAAAAATTATAATTACACACAAGCAACATTTTATATATGTGACCGTCCGCGAAGAAAGGGACCTAACAATTTGAACATTTCAGATGTAGGAATAATATTTTACTATTTTTAACTCGAAAAAAAAGTGTATAAAGGCGGTCATTTTGACGATTTTCTGATTTTGATAGACTCGGGGTGGTTTTAAATATCTTTTCCGGCGGCACTTACCCCACTGAAAAAACTTGTTTTAGGACAAGGTAATTTAACACTATTTTTAACTCGAAAGGGGGTGTATGGGGGCGGCCATTCTGTACATTGTGTGTTGGCCCTATCACCATGAACATTTGAGGGTGTTCTACCCTTTAAAAATTAATTATCTTTGGATTTCTCCTTCATAATACTTACTTTCACTCCTTCCTGAACTATTTCCGCTAGGCTAATTTCAGAAAAAAAAATTTTTTTTTTTTGTTCATTTCGTTCATTTGAGCGTTCGGAACTTCAGGTACATTTCGTTTTGCATTTAACGGATAAGTCTTTGAACAGTGAAACGATTCTATTGACGGACAAAAGAAATCTGCTTAATTTCAAAGGATGCATTCTGAAAGGAAAGTAATTTCACTGTTAATGGACTTTTTCTTAGAGTGTGGAAAAAGCCCTAAGATGTCAGAAATTCTCAGAAAAACAATTTTTTGAGGTGCCGTTGAAACTATTAAAACCAGACGAAAATTTTCCCAATTAATCCCTCGAAGCACTCATTATAGTAT
>CAKNYM010050835.1:233658-253410 GCA_932195095.1 Andricus curvator | reverse complement strand
TTAACCTTGGGGGCTGTTCAGCCTTACGGGCCGTTCCTCTATCCGCAGCCTGAGGACACGCTACGTAGTGGTGATAGGAAACCCACCGAGTAGAATTGTTCGCATTATATAAATTTAATTAATTTAATGAATTAAATTCCTTACGAGCATTCCTGGAACCTTCCTCGGGCATCTTCCTGGATAAGCGGACATTTACCTACTTCCAGGAACCTTCCTGGGACATTTTTTGGAATTCTCCGAAACTTATAATACATTGGAAAGTTCCAGGCATGTTCAGGGAAACTTTTGTGTTATCCGAGTTGGTATTGAAAGAGGCTTATTTTCATTGTCTTGTTTTTCTAATTGAAAGAAGTGCGCATCCTATAAAAAGAACAATTTTGTTAATAAAGATTTTATTGCATATTGTGTCGTTTTTCCATTGATTTAATTAGTTTATTTTAAATTTTATTTTTTAAGATTTGAACAAAAAGTGCGCATCTGAACGCAAAGTATTTCAAAGAAAATTTGCAGATATAATTTAGGCGAAAAATTTTGTTAGATAAAATCTTTTTGTAGCTTGTGTCGTTTTTTCAAAAAGCTATTGTTTTTATTACATTCTCATCTCAATGAGAAGGTATTGGTTTTATATAAAAAATTAATTTTGCAGATTCCATTTTGAATTAATGCTAGAAATCTTTTATCATATCCTGCAGCCTTAAATGTCTCAATTGTTTAAATACCCATCGTATATTCTCTATTTCCTGACAATACCTACTCCATGAGTCCCTTACGGCATTAATTATCCCATTATCATATGTCAGGAAAAAGCATATCTGTCTATGATCCGTTAGGGACGTATCTGACGTTACGTGTTATCCCTTGAATAGTTCGCCAATACTTATTGAACACACTGTAAATTCAGTAAACTTAAATCAGTAGCTAAAAGCTAATTTAATACAAACTCGCGCCTGTGGTTGGTTTCCTTACTACCCTAACTCAAATCATGTGCGTTAGCATGACACTCGATGAGCAATGGCCCTCCTTCAACGAAGCAGTTATCTACCAGATTTCTCTACTCCTCAAATGATGGTGAGCGTGGGTGGCAAATGGTAGGTACGCTGAACAAATTAATCTATGTTGGCGCCTGCCTCCTAAATGGTGCTAAATCTTTATTGACAGTAGCTCTCTATAAGAAAAACTTGATAATACAAAAAATTTAATATCGCCTATGACATAAAGTGCTGCCCTAGGTTTTTCTACGCAATATATCTGGAATGAATGAACAGCTCCTATTACTCAAGCCTCTACATTCGCTTTGTATGAACAAGGTTCTTTTATTAAGGGAAAAGCTGTTTGTTCCGCGATTGAACCTCTCCTTAAAATAGCAGACGCTCATTTAGCGTAAGGGAGGTTAATCGGGATGAAATCCAGTCCGGAAGAGGGACATCTAGTGTCCTGTTTAAAGGTCAAATTTTCAACTGCTTTCCTCTAAAGTGCTGCTCTTGGTTCTACGAATTCACTAGGAATCCAAGGTAACAGATCAAAAATAGGGATTATTTCGAGCGCGTCGCGGAGGGAAACTTGTTGATTGGTTGGCAGTATCATTTTTTCCTGTTTTGTCGAGTCTTCGTCACTTGATACGTCGTCACTATCGTGCTCACATATTATTGATTCGCGATTCAAATTATGAAATGAGTTTTCTTTTGTTACTTCCTTACTAATTTGCTGACAGAGCGTTGAACTTAATAATGATTCTACATTAGCCTGATAATCAATCACGTGATCAATAGTTCAAGTTTTATTCTGATCTATAGAACCACTAATCAAACTTGAATTTGTGTTGATTGAAGTAGTATTTCCGGGATCAATAAATGCAGAACAGTCAAAATTACTGTTTTCTGAAGTATCACTACCAAATTGCAAATCTAGTTTTTCTAATTCTTTGTCAATATTAATTTTATTGAGGTTTTGTTTAGCAAGATTCCTGTTAATAGTTTTTTGAATACTCCGTAAATCTACAGGTTTTTTATTCGGCATTGATTATCCTTATATTCGGACATATTTCACAGCAATAATATATAAAATGTAAATGTTGTAAGTTATCTGTCTTCGTTCAAGTTCCTTGTGTTTGAAAATGTGTATAAAATAAACTTATTTAAAACAAATTATATATTGGCTCTCTTTTGTTTGGTTTCCCGGCCGATGCACCATAAAAAAGGTCGTATTTTACGTTATGGAAAACGCAAAATACTTTCCTTTTTAATTAGGTTCCTCGTTTTAGTTGAGATCGAAGATCTCGCACAGGGAAGAGGAAAGAGTAGCCAATAAATAAATTATAGATGAGTTTCAACAATTTATTATAAATAATTACAATCAAAATTTATTGATTAAAAGAGTTTAGCACAAGAAGCTGAAGGAAGACTTGTAGACTTGTCTCTAATCCTTGGCCAGGACCTTTAAAATAAAGGATACTCATATATTATGGCCCAACGGAGTTAGATAAATGAAATGAGAATTATTGGTGTGAGGACTTACCGGTTATTGATTCGATTGAAGAATCAAATGAAATCTAGGAGGTCTTTGAGATCTTCGTGTAATCGTGTGAAAGGTGGGGCTGTGCACCTTATTATGAATTGGATATCCAAGATTTTGATAGATCATCAATTGGTATTCGAAGAGTTCCAATGGTTGATAATAGTGGGTCCAATTCAGGTTGGAATTGGTTCAAAGTATTCCAAAGATGGGAAATCCCAGATTCGGGTTTCCCAGTGCACAACACTGTCACAAGGGTACACACAGTAACACGCGAGAGATACCGGTTTGACACACTAGACACTGGACAGTCGAATCGAAGAAAACCGTAGAAAAATAGAGAAGAGGTGAACTATAACTTCTAACTTATTACTTCGCTTATGACTGATCCATGCTGGTCCACTGACCGTTTATAGGGCCTATGGCGACGTCCCTGCATGCTTGGACGTCGGTGTATACGCATACGTCACGAGTATATATAGATATACTATACGGCTTACAATGTTTTCAGTATATCTATAGCTATGTCCTCCAGCCTCCACGTGCTTTTGTGCTCTATAGTCTATGTGTCTATGGCTAGACTGGATAAATTACTACCAGCACAGTACTGCCATCCTTCTTCGGTCGTGCTTGACCGATGAAAAGTGAGGTTACGTATTCATTGTGTATACGCGCTATGATGCGAAACGTCAGAATGCAAACCCGCATTATTTTGCAGCACTCGGTTGTAGGGATTGTTTGCATTTTCACGCTTTGCTCCCTAAACGCGGTATCTAATATTACATCGGCGGTCGGGCAAACTTGGAGCCAGACTAGGTGAAGGGTTCGGAAATGAATCAACTTGGAATACCAGAAATAACTGTAAAGAAGATTTTTTTATTGTCATTAGGGTCGATAATGTTTTATTTTGTGTTCTACAATTAATTTTTAAAAAGATATCTATTTGCAAGTAAATTGAAGTTAGATTTTCTATGTTTTGTCCCGGACTGACTCACTGGACTCATCAGTAAGGTTATGTGAGTCAGTCCTACCTTATACATTTTAATTGATCTAAATTAATTGTAATGCATATTTTTCAAACAAAAATTTTAATTTTTTCGTTTATAAGTTTCTAAATTTGATAAATTTTGCAATCAATAATATTGTGCATTTCAACCACGGATAGGGGTTGAAAACTAATATAATCGATATAAATTTTGAATTGATTTTTCAAAAACATTTTTTATATATTATTCGGGCCACGGACAGGGGCCAGAATATAACTTAAAAGATCATAAATTACTAAGTTGAAGAGAAATCATTACTTTTTAATTGAGTTGATTTGTGAATCAAAAAATGAATTTTTAAACTTATCCTGAGTAATTTTCTTCCTTCTCCTTCTCTTCCATATATTATTCTTCCCACAACTGCGCGAATGGAGGCTTAGTTTGGACGTCGCTAAGTTATCACATGTAATTTAACAACACTGACACAAATTACAAACTTTTTTATCGTAATAATTTTCTTAAAAACAGGTTAAAAATTTTTTTTTAAATCAGAATAATTTTCACACTATGTCATTAGAAGAGGACCCTTCTCGTCTGAGATCCAGAAGGAAACTAGCATATTTGCGCAGTTGTGGGAAGAATAATATATGGAAGAGAAGGAGAAGGATTAAAAATTCGTTTTTTGGTTCACAAATCAACTCAATTAAAAAGTAATGATTTCTCTTCAACTTAGTAATTCATGATCATTTAAGTTATATTCTGGCCCCTATCCGTGGCCCGAATAATATATAAAAAATATAACAAAAATTTTATTTTTTATTTTTTGTTGTGTTTTTTGAAAAATCAATTCAAAATTTATATCGATTACATTAGTTTTCAACCCCTATCCGTGGTTGAAATGCACAATATTATTGATTGCAAAATTTATCAAATTTAGAAACTTATAAACGAAAAAATTAAAAATTTTGTATGAAAAATATGCATTACAATTAATTTAGATCAATTAAAATGTATAAGGTAGGACTGACTCACATAACCTTACTGATGAGTCCAGTGAGTCAGTCCGCGACGAAACATAGAAAATCCAACTTTAATTTACTTGCAAATAGATATCTCTTACAAACTATTTGACTCATTAGAGCCTTAATGATGCCGATTATGTCTATCATTCCATTCCCGATCGAGTATCGCAGCCACCTCCTCTTCTGTAAGAAAAAATATAAAGTTTATTATTTTTTTAGCATTAACAGGCACGTAATTAAAAACTACTAAGTAAATTATTCTACAGTAGTGGTGCAAAATATACATTTTGAAACTTTAAAATTTAATAGTGGTCCAAAAAAATTGAATCTCAATGTTTAAAAAAAAACTTCAATATTAACACGTGGTTTTATGTATAAGAAATTTTATATTTGATGATCTAGGATGAAAACTACTCTTTAGTGCCCCAAAATGATCCTTATTTAAAAACTATGGGCAATTTAAGTACAGATATCTAATATCTTTGTTTTAGATTGTATTTCAGTTTTTACATTACCTTCACGACTGTTCGGGAGCACAGTATAATGGACCCACATATATCTCCAACGTACTGCAAACCGCGGACGTGCCCACGGTCCACGGGTACGATCCAATACATTCCCATTTGAAGATTAATGTCTATGCATCTCCCTGTTTGTGTTTGTAAATTACAGTAATTAATTGAGTTGAAGAATGTAAAAGATTATTAATTCAGAACTACTAGGCACTTTACTCTGTACTTCGAAAAAAATAGTCTTGCGGGGCAGAATTCTCTAATATATTTTTTTAAATTATATTTTAATTTTTAAATTACCCATCGCGTATAATCTTATATCACACATGCGACCATTGTGAGCTATTCCAATCTGTCGATGGCCATCCATCACTTTATCCCCTTCGATATATTTGATGATCGGTATTTGATAATTTTCTGTAAAACAGTATAGTTACTGGTTAGTTTGACGAAACAAAATTTGTTTCCTCAGAACTCCTAACTTCCACTGAGTAGTGAGTCTTCTAATAATTGACCAAGACATTAAATTTTGATATTGATTCTACATCCGAAAAATTATTTCTTAGTTCCAAAAAATTATCTACAGTAAGAATAATATCATAGAATCCATAGAGGTTGTCTTATGTTACAGTATTTGTACCCTCATGTCCCATGTAATTAAAAAAAATGATACAGATTTACAATTGATATTTCTATAAACACAGTATACTGAGAAATACATAATTCTAATGTTTTCGCACCAAACAAATTTTGTTTTTTTTTTCACTTTAATTACAGCAATACGTTAATAATTTTGAAGGCTTCAATTGAGATATTTTTATTTCCAAAGCTCTTCATATTTGATCGTTTATTTCCAAATTGAATTGCCGAATTAAGATCTGCAATAGTTGAATAAGCATTTAAATTTATAAACGATATGAATTGAAATAATTGTCATTAAAGCTTTATAAATTGCTCAGGTATCCAACTATGAATAACAATTCTAAATAAAGTGTTTAGAATTAAGTCATCCAAAATTAAAATAACAATTGAAAGATTTATTTCATTATTGTTGATTAAATATGAGAATGTCGATTTTCAATTTCTGTACGCTACAATTTTAATCTTAAGTCTTAGATTTGTAATTTCGCTATAAACGACTCAAGTTTTTAGAAAGTTTAGTCTTGCAATTTGAGCAATTCAAAATTTTAAATTAAAAACTTTGCTTTATAGGACAACTAAATCGAAACTGCATGATTTAACTGTTTCAAATTTTAAAATTTCTAATTGAAAATTGACTAACTTACTAATTTCAAATCAGGATTCTTACAACTTCAAAAATATTAATTGAAGAGTTTATAAATTGAATATATGCCAATTTCATGTTAAACAATTATAGATCTAAATTTCCAATTTTGGAATCATCCAATTTTAAAGAAGGTTAGGAATTGTTCAATTTTCGATCTTTCCTATTTAAAATTCTTTCAATTAGAAAATATTCAGAATAATTCAATTCTGAGAGCTTAGAGAGCTTACATTCTTTAATTTTCAAAAGAAATTTCACTAATTCTTTTTAAAAAATTGATCCAGTCACTTCAAATGAAATTTGAAATTACAAGAAATTATTATTTTTGTTTTGTAAATGTCTGCAATTCCACTTCAAAGTTTTGGAATTTAAGAATCTTCGATCTTGAATTGAGGCTTCTAATTTCATAGTGTAGTGATGAAAAAATACTATTAGTTTTGGAAAAGAATAAGCCAAAAGTTTTTTTGTTTGTGCTCGAGGGACACGTTTTCTTAAATCTGCACGGTGAAAAAATCCAGTTCTCTATTAAAAAAAAAATAGTACAGCTTGTTACAGCTGCGCTTGCGCGCATGAGTCTGCGCAAATTCATAGTTTGGCGCTTATGACATGCTAGCGAAACAAAATGATGTTATTAAAAAATCCATTCCTCAGGTTATGTATCAGAAATTTTTATTTTTCGAGCCAAGGATCCGATTTTCGAAAATTTGTGGGTTACGCCCTCATAGATTGCTACCTTTCATTTTTTATACCGGAAAGCTTCAAAGGAAATATAATTTCTGACTTTGAGATCTCATGGATCGTACTTAAATCTCTTAAAGTTTGCAAAGTTTTGAAAATATAAATTTTTTCTTTGAAGATTGTCTACTTTTTCAAACTTTAAAATAAAATGTATTCAGTGTTGAAAACTGTTCCTACCTATTTAAACATGAAGCAAACATTCTTTTCATTCACAAATAATCACGTCAAGCTTTGGATTCTAATTGCTTTATTTAAAAAATAATTTTGATTCATTTTTGGTACAAATTGTTCCGATTTGTTATAAAACTTAAACCAAGTGACAAAAGAAGCATAAATCAATTATTGCTTTTTTATAAAAGAATAATGTATTTTGTACTCAAATTACTGCATTCGTTATATATACGTTTATTTTATCTTAATAAGTCTGTAATTGAATGTTACATTTTGTTGTTTCTTTCAACTTTTTTCAAAGCCTTGCTATATATGGATTTTTAAGATTTGTCTATGCAATTTGTTTATAACAATGCAAAAGATTCACTAATAGATTTTCTATTCTAGATACACTGCTGAGGGATAATATCGAAACAATCGCTAAATGACTTATTAAAAATTAGTCAATGCAATGTGGCTATTTTCCTCAATTTTATAAAGCAATCTTATTATTAATTTTATAAAACATATCCTTAGATAAATATTTTCAATTAAAATTTCGATTTATATTTCCTTTAAAAAAATATTTGTTGAATTATCACTGAATCCCTTTAAAAAAAAATTTCGCAGGGACTTTCTTAAATTTTTTAGTCATGACCTTAAAATACTTCAAAATTTTTGAAATTGAGAACTAAACTTATTTCAGGCCATGAACGCATGGAAGTGGATTCGACAAGTTTGATTTTTCACGACACAGCCAATCAGGCGCAGTAAAGATGGATGAATTTGTTATGACAAAAATATTTAATATTTATATCGATAAATTATTTCAGAATTTAAATTTTTTTATTATTTTGAAATACTTGTAGTAAAATATTGATTGATTATTTAATAACGTAAATATTTTTATTTAGGTATATATGTATATATATGGGGCGTTATTTCTCAAGTGTACCCACTCAAAAAGTCAAAGTTGTCCGATCTATGTTAAACTTAGGCAAAGCGTTGTGCTATTGGATAGTAGTTTATGGGGGGAAATTTTTTGTCAATCGGATAAGTATTGACCGAGGGGGAGGGGGTGAAAGTTTGGGGATTTTCGTGCATATCGTCTATTTCGGTGATTTTTAACACTTCTAATAGCGATAAAAAAAATTTTGTCCAGTACATTTTCGATAGTTTTTCACGCCCTTTCGATTCGTGCTACGCATTTTTTCAAAAAATAAATATTTGACCTTCAAAAATGAAGGTCAAAAATAAATTTGACTTTTTTTCGAAATAAGACAAAAGGAAAATTTCTTTAATTGAATATAAATGTATGGTATTGCAAAGTCCCTTTGATTGTCACTGCAGCACCGAATCTGCTTTTAAGATCTTCAGCAGTGGCTTCGTGATCTTCCTTGCTACTAAAAATGATTTCAGTTTCCTTGCAGTACTTCTTTGACCACAAAAATAGGGATGAAGCATCTAGCATGCGAACTTTAGCGGAACATTGTAGGTTAAACCTTGCTGCATTTCGTTTAACATTCGTCCCTATGCCATCACATGCTCCCTTACCATGAGCGGTAGAATGGTAATGCCACTCAGCTGGAATTCCTAAATCTACCTTATGAGCTAGGATATTAGCAATGAGCATGTGAGCATAGGGGCGAATGTAAAACGAAATGCAGCAAGATTTAGCCTACAATGTTCCGCTGAAGATCGCATCCTAGAAGCTTCATCCTTATTTCAGTGAGCAAAGAAGTACTGCAAGGAAACTGAAATCACGTTTAGTAGCAAGGAAGATCACGAAGCCACTGCTGAAGATCTGAAAAGCAGATTCGGTGCTGCAGTGACAATCAAAGGGACTTTGCAATACCATGCATTTATACCTACTGAAGATGGGAGACTTCAATTGAAGAAATTTTTCTCAGCCACGGAATGCGACTACTTCCCAAAGAGAAGAAACGAAAAGTAGAAAACAAAGTGAAAACAACTGTTACTCAAAAAACAAAAGGCTCAAAGAAAGGCAGATTGAAGACTAGACATCACCATAAAAAATCTCCAAGCTTTAATTTTAGTTAATTCATGAAACCACTTTTTGGACCCGACCACTTATTCAATAACTTGATTTTCTGAAATTCAACATTTTTTTCAAAATTCATCAGTGAACGTAATGCAGGCATTTAAATAATGGCAGTATCAACCCTGTAAAATGCAGGGAGCGATCAAAAATACTAGTATATATTATTACTTTTCGTAAAAACAGTATCATGAAGGCACCACGGTGCGCCGCGGGGCTTTAGCGCCAGCGTCATGCGCGTACCGGAGTACTCAACGCTTATTTTCATAAATGAAAAATTTGAATCCCACTTTCTAATCTACATAGTCTAATAGGAAAAAACCTAAGCTTTCAGTTAAATACAAAAAAAACTGTCTTATTTCGAAAAAAATTCAAATTTATTTTTGAGTTAAAAATTTATTTTTTGTTAAAAATCGCCGAAATAGACGATATCCACGAAAATCCCAAAACTTTCACCCCATCCCCCTCGGTCAATACTTATCCGGATGACAAAATTTTCCCCCCATAAACTACTTTCCAATAGCACAACGCTTTCCCTAAGTTTAAGTTAGATCGAACAACTTTGACTTTTTGAGTGGGTACACTTGAGAAATAACGCCCCATATGTGCATCCAAAATTTCCAAGAAAACATTTTTTTAAATTCACCCACGGCCCTGAAATACTTTTACACTTCGTAAACGCTTTAACAGTCGTAGAATATGTTCAAGAAAAAATATCAATTCCCGGGAAAGATCTGGCGAGTTGAACGCAAAAAGGTATTGCATTCTTTCCGGCGAAAAATTATGTTTTCCTTAAATGACTAAAAACGAAACAACCTTCGAATTTGGCTACCATGCAAAAAAGATGCGAGATAAAATTCTCCACAAGTATGGACTGTCCAAACTCAAATTTGAACAATTTTCAAAATTTGCATTCGGCCCCTCAGTTGATAAAGTATTTTGACAGTCGCTCAGCGGTCAGCGTAGTTTAGTTCCCAAATATTTGCATTCTGCTCAACCCCCGGGAACTACACGGAAAAAATTTATCCGTGAAGAAGTCACGAACTTGTAGCTAGGTCTCGGATACGAGATAAAAAAATAAAACATTAAATCCTTATTTCTATGAGAAATATATGGATAAATTTCGAAGTTTCTTACGAACAGTTCGAATTTCCTACGAACAGTTCCTGAAAATTTCAGACTGAAATAAAAAGAGGAAAAATTTTATTTGTGCGATTTAATTTTATATTAATTTATAAATTCGCAACTCAGAAGATTCGAACCTCAAACACTGCTGACTCACCAAGTTTCTAAACATAAACCAGGAGTGCGTAAACACGCGCAGCCATCGAGGCCAAACAAAATAGGTATTATAAAACTTCTAGCCACTCATCCGAATAGCTCGAGGCACACATACGAGCGCACACACGCACCGCGCGTGTGTGCGTGGGCCACGTACAGGGAGACTTAGTTTCGAGTTCCCAGATTCGTCAGGCAAGCTCGTGAGTGCTCTGAGAATCTTCTCCCAATCGCTCGTAATATTTTTGTAATTATTCACGTAAAAAAAAAGTGATGAACCGTTTTAGAATTTTCACATCGAGTTCGTCAATCTTTCTCAAAGTTCGTAGGTTATTTACGAAAATACATAAATATCCGATGAATTTTTCTCATATCCGAGACCTAGCTACTAGTTCGTGACTTTTTTACGGATAAATTTTTTCCGTGTAGAGCTCATTTAACGCAGAATTCAATCAGCTTTCGGTTTTTTGAAAATATTTTTATCTCCCTCTATTTTTGATGGCGCCATCACCTTTCAAAGTCAAAGTTCATTTTCAATAAGTCATCGGAACAAGTGCCCGATAGCATTCGCCAGTAGTTCAACTATCAAATATCGAATTGCAATAATTATAGTAAAAAAAATGTGTTTCCTTTGTATTCTAATCTCAGGTAAAGTTCAAGTTTTTTTAGTGCTAAGATTTATTGCTAGAACTTGGACCTGGGACGAGGGCGCGTCGATTCTGAATCCTTTCGAAAAGCACGAGCTCAGGTTCAGTCATTACTCCAAGGAATCTATGATTTCCTTCTCGTTCACGGATTATCCAAATATTGTTGTCGTGGTCTACTATTTGACCCACATTATATCTGTACAAACTTCCGTCTGGTGGTAGTCCTGGGGGTTCAACCAGTGATTCTGTAAGAAATAATATATCGATTTTTTAAATAGGACTAGAAAAGAAGCAGGGGCGCCACAAACGCAATTTTTTTTTTCCACCTTTCGAAATTTTTAGATTAAAATATAAAATTAATATTAATACAAAATGTTTTTATTTCATAGTACCTGGTATCTCAAATAAAAAAAAAACGTAAACTATTTCTTGAATAATGGATGAAAATTGAAATCTTAACTACAGAACTAATAATAATATATACAATCGAACCGTTGTGTTTTAGTTAAAAAATACAATTTCTGTTGGAAAACTCTCTAAATTGTTCGAAATTGTAAATTTATTTGAGAGGCCGAATTCTATGACCGCCTATAAATTTTTCTCGCTGAAAAGCGTTGGCCGATGAAAACTTTCAAACAATTTTAAATTTTTTTAATTTTTAATGAGATATTCTTATATAAAATTTAATTGGACATATTTTTTCTCTCAACAAAAAGTTGCAACTTTCTCAAATTCTTGTAATTTCTTGATGGAATTTGCGGGAAATATGGTTTTATAAATTTAAATACTGATAATATGTCATAAAAGAATTTATCCAGTAATTATAAAATGAAGATCTGAAAAAATTCACGGAATATCATGAATAGGGCGGCGCACAGTGGGCGAAAGTGAAAAAGTCCATGACAAAATCGTAGACTTTTGATAGAAATTACCTAAAAAGATGAGTGTTTTTCGGAATGCCATATAAATTTTTACAGAATAGAGGAAAAATATGGAGAAGCTTTAAAGAAATATTTTTGACCTTGAAAATCTTGGTTAAATTTGACATTTTTCTACAAAAATTTGTATAATTGAATACCACGGGCGCTCAAATATTATATCTAATGTACTACACATTTTTTTCAATAGGTATTGTCATGCGGAATCCGAATTCGGGCTTGCAATCAGCCAAGCACTTTCTCTTTTCGAGAAAAATGCAAGTTAATTTTCTATTTTAAACCTTCATAAAAAGAATGGTTTCCACCTAAGTTATTTAGACTATTTTTTGTCGTATTTCAGGGTGTTTGTTTTTGCTCAATTCAAATTAAAAGTAAAAATATTAAAATTAAAAATGGCGTATCCGACATGATGGACCAAAACTGGAAAACCGATCCGATGCGAGTGAAAATTACTGTATGGTGTTTATTCGGGTTGCTGATTTCGAATCCAAAGTCAAAATGTCAAAATTAAAGATGGAGGATCCAATGTGGCGGAATAGCATTGTAAGAATATAATTGATTTTATAAATGTCGCTATTCGGGGAATTTTTATGTCGCCTATTTCAAATCTCCAATCCAAATTAAAAAATTAAAAATAGTGGATACAATATGGCGGACCGAAATGAAAAAATGGAACAGATTTGATTAAAAAGTGATACTGGGGGATTTTCAGGTGCATTTTTAGAAATTTCAGTAGAAATTTTCAGAGACGCGTGACTAAAGCTTTATGCAGAAACCGTTTCTACATTTGCCTAAACTGTAACAGAAATTTCAGCAACGGTAACTGCACAAGGCTTCTGTCACATGTTTCAGAAAATTATGTTACAATTTAGGAATTTTCAGTTACTGTAACTGAAAATTTCAAGGGGTTGAAAATTTTTTTCGGTTCTTTAATTTTAATATAAAATATGTAGTCTACACTGTTAAAAAAATCTGGTCGAAATTTAATATGCATGTGAGTAAAGTCATTTGCACACACCGTACATTAATTTTAATATAACATCATGTTGTAAAATTAATATACATGTATATTAAAGTCGGTAAAACAGAGTGCGCGAAAACAACAAGTTCTTTGATTCCTTCAGATCCTGTCAAATATTAAAAAATAAAGGAATAACCTTGAATTCGTCGACTTAATTCCTACATACAATTAAAGTGCAACGTACGGGTGGAATTTTTTCTAAAATACGCTGTGCATGTTAGAATTTTAACGTGAGTATAGGTGCTTGGAGGTTAGGTTTCTCAATTATTTGTTTAATTGAACTTTTCTCTTAAAAAACAGTGTAATTTATATTTATCTAGGAGAAAATATTAGGTTTGATTATTTATAATTGAAAATTGCTGCCAAAATTGTTTTTAATTTGTGTAAAGTGCAAATATCTGACTTTCCTGATAAATGATCAATATGCGGTATATGAAATTTAATAAAATAGTCTCTTAAAGTTAATATAAATGGCTTCTTATGTATCTATGTTATAATAGTAATTATACTCATGGTATCAAATATATAATCTCATCTCATCTTTTATGATAAGAAGTTTTTTCACATTTGATTCATTGAGCATATTTTACAAAATAGATATATACGCAGTTATTAACATATAAACTTTGCTAATATGTATTCTTACTATAATTTATATTTTCAAGACAAATATATACTGCAAATTTATATTGAAATTAATGAAACAAACAATATTCTCTCTATATATTACATACTTGGAGAGATTTACGCACAAAATTTATGCGAAATGTTATTTTGTTTTTTATACGTAATATCAACCAAAAAGATGAATTTTAAACTAAAATATGAATCTTGCACAAAAAAATGATTCCTTAAAAAAGTGGTTCAAACAAAATTTGCAAAAAAAATGGTTGAATCCTCAAACAAAGAAGAGTAATTTTCGAAAAAAGCGTTTTCATCCAATAAAGATTAAATTTCTACTGAAACAGATGAATTTTTAATGCAAAAAGACAAAGTATGAAAAAAAATAGTTGCATTTTCACAAAAAGAGATTTCAGTTTGACTTCCAGCACGAAAATATGAGTTTTAAATGAGAAAGAAATTTTCTACGAAAATGGTTGCATTTGTTTCGGAGAAACATACAATTTCTAGTGAAATAGATATATTTTTAAAACAAAAAGACAAATTTTCAAAAAAAAAAGTTGAATTTTCAACCAAAAAAGATTTTAGTTTAAGTTTTTAGCATCAAAATATGAATTCAAAAATATAAGTTAATTTTCTATGAAATTATTAGAATTTTCAACAAAAAAGACGAATTTTCGAAACAAACATTGAATCATTAACCACGAAGGATGACTTTGAATCAAAATTGTTGAATTTTCAAACAAATAATAAAGTTTATAACTAAAAAGGTAATCTTGTGGAGGAAGCAACTGCAGATAATATAAATATAAACAGAAGGCAAATAAATTACTAACAAGAATATTATGTCAGGGGTACCGCAGGACTTCATTTTCAAATTTCTCTAATTTTTCACTGAGCAATTTTTCATTTTTCCTGACCATTAATATTTGAAGACCAGTATCTTAAACTTGAAACATTTTACATCTAGAGTCTTTTGTAAACGGAATAAAACAATTTGAAATCAAAATTCACAAAATTTCAAAATTAGTCTAAAATGATTGAAATTTAATCTCTTAAATGATTGAAATTTCTTTGCAAAAACTACCCCTACATCTAAACAATCAAACACCTATCTATGAATTCGAATTTGAATTTTTAAGGAGCCCAAAAAGCAGAGCCTCTATTTACACTGTAAATTTTTCAAAAAAATTATTTTTTGACAAAATCATATTTGCCAGATAATAAGGGGTTGTTTTCTAACGTTAAGGGTTGGAACCCAAAAACCGGTTTCTGAGTTTTTGAGCAGCCCAAAAATCAGACACTCTATTAACACTGTAAAATTGTGAAAAATATTATTTTTTGCCAAAGTCATATCTGCTTAGTATCAAGGAGTTAGTTTTCCACGCTCAGGGTTGGACACGAAAAATCGGATTTGGTATTTTTAAATAGCCCAAAAGTCATAGACTCTGTTGATACTGTAAAATTAGAAAAAAGATTAATTTTTTGACAAAGTCACATCTGCGTAGTATTAAGGTGTTGTTGTTTAACCTGAAGTTAAAAAAAACACCCGAAATTCTGTGGTGTTGAGATTTTCAATTTTTTTAAATTGTTATATAGTGGAGGTGCTGGCTTGAGTCAAGCGAGCACCTCCACTCGAAATTTTGGAATTTTCAAGAAAAGTAGTCGAGCCCAAAAATCGGCCATACAGCCCAAAAAATCCCAAACTTCTGATACAAAGAAATTTGGGAATTTCGATTGTGGAGGTGATAGCTTGATGGACCTATCAGATATGAAATTCTCTCAATATTCGTGCTTTATTGACCTATGGTGTTGGTGGACCACCCGATCACAATCCGCAAAAACCAAAAAGACTATTAATATAATCATTAATTGTTTTCAATAATTGAAGTCCCAAATATTACTTTGGCAGTTTCCTCGTAATTTGTTGAGATAATTATAGTAATAATGTGTAGCTGGGTTTTTGGTCCATTAGTTCTTAAAGCTTTGTTATCATTCTTTTCATGGTCGTTAGTAGTTGAATCCATCCACCAAAAATTGAACAACAATATTGATTCTTCTGACTAGGGATAGTGTTATTGATTGGTATCGATTGCTAAGATACCGATCCATGATGAAAATTTTCCAAATTTATCAAAGAGATGGCTGAACAAAAGTTATGATTTTAGGTGAATGAAGTTGTAATGTTAATTAACAATTCGAATAGTTAATTGACATTTCGCAGTCACGTTGAGACTCGAAAGTATCAGAATTGTCGGGAGGCTAAGAAGTGGCAGAGTCTTTAGGTAGGGAAGAAGGCGCCAGCGTCTTATCATCTATGGCTTGGTGTAGCGTGGTCTTTATCTTGCGGCTCTATTACTCAGCATGCCGGCCTTACGCAGGCTTGTGTATTAGCACAAGAGGTACAACCGCGTATAATAATAATAATAATAATAATAATAATAATAACTGTCACTTGTGTAGGGTGTGGGAACAAGCAAGGCCGTAGACCGAAAAACTTTCAGGGTATGATATGATATGCAGCAGGAAAAAAATTCGAGTAGGGTATTTGCAGCGGCACTGGAAAGTATACGTATATTATGTGCACGTTTTAAGAATTTCGATGGGGGATGAATCCCGGGTCATCCCCCCTCCGCTCCTAATATAATAAGGATTTGTAAAAAATCACAGATTGAACTGAAATTTTTTTCAAACATGTCCGGGTTAGCACAAAAGTTTCCCTGAACATTCCTGGAATATTCCAATAGAAGGTTCGGGGAATCTTTAAAAAATTTTCCAGGAAGGTTCCCGGAAGTAGATAAATCTCAGCGTATCAAGGAACATTCCCAAGAAAGGTTCCCGGAATATTCGTGAAAAAATGTGCATTATGTAAATTTGATTTACTTAATAAATTAAATTTTCCACGAGCATTCCCTGAACCTTCTTTCGGAACCTTCCTTGATACGCGGATATTTTCCAAATTCCGGGAACCTTCACATGTTGGAAAAAATTTCAGTTTTTTCCTACACGTATAGATTGAATTAAAATATTTCAAATTGTATTTCTGTGAAAAATTGTGCTCATGATGTAATAAGGTTTTGTAAAATAATTAATTATAACAGCTTTCAACTGAAATTTTGTCCAACATATGCTACAAAAATGATAACATATGTGAGAAAAATTGCAGTGAAATTCAATTCATCGGTACACCTCAAGATGGAATTGAAGTTTTTTAAGCGTATTTTGGCAAACAATCAACGAAAGATGCACAATGATAATAACATATGCTTCACCGGTTTGAAAGTGAAATGCAAATTTTTTAATATAGTCGATATCTGGATGTAAGATATTTTACTGTATGATTAATTTGGTAGTATATAATATTCTACTCACGAACAGAATCAAGTGATATCATAAATAGTAAAATCGAAGTTAAAATTAACGTCATCATTTTTCTCAAGTGTCAGTACTGCGTTTCAAAAAAGAACTTCCAGAGCCGCAACGAACAAGATTTTGCATGCGTGTCGTAATTGCTTATACACTAGCCATTATCACATTATTGACAAAAATGATTATCTACATTTAGGTGGCGAAATGAAGCGGAAGAAATAAACTGTTTTGTCAAACGTGTTTCTCTTGCTGTGAAATAGAAAATCATTATTTACTATCCTTGGAAAAGTCAAGCGAAGACGAGATACGAGTCGTGACAATCATAAACCAGCGACATAAAAACAGAATTTAGGAATTTACAAAAAAAAAATGTAATACGTATGAGATATTTTTTTGCAAATTGTTTGGGTTTAACCCAGGGGTTGACAACTTGTGATGTCAGGTGTACACTTGTAATGAAATCTCCTGAAGTCTCCTGAAATATCTTAAGTCACTTGAATTCACTTGAAGTCACTTGAATTCACTTGCAGCCACTTGAATTCACTTGAAGTCACTTGAAATCTCCTGAAATATCTGAAGTCATTTGAATTCACATGAAGTCGCGTGAATTCACCTGAAGTCACGTGAATTCATGTGAAGTCACGTGAATTCATGTGAAGTAACTTGAGATCACCTAAATTCATGTGAAGTAACTTGAGATCACCTAAATTCATGTGAAGTAACTTGAAATCACCTAAATTCATGTGAAGTCACTTGAAATCAATTAAATTCATGTGAAGTCACTTGAAATAACCTAAATTCATTTGGGGTCACCCATATACCACGTGGACAGTTGGGGGGGGGGGGGGGGTATGGCAAAAGTCCACGATTGTCCACGAGGGGGACCGAAGGGATCTATCCAAAGTCCACGTGGATTAAGGTGGTCGAAAATTTGTTTTTTCAATTTTCATGTACCGCCCGCAAATGGGTTCAAATCCAAAAAAATAAATGCGTTTACAAAAGATGATATTCAGAAATTCCGCAAGCCTGGTATAGTTAAACACGTATTTTACATATGAAAGCAAGCCGTTTTTGTATATTTTATTCAGAATCGTCACTATTAGGTGCATCGAGTTGACCCTGAAAAATTTTCTACAGAATTAGCTACAGAATACGAATAAGAAATTACTTTTTGAAATTCACCCACATAAGTTTGTTTTATGGGGTCCCAAATAAACCCCATAAGTGAAAAATTGGGTATTGCGAGTTTCCTGCGCTGAATATTATTTTTTTAGGTTTCTTTTGGTAAACACTGTTTCTAATACATAAAATATTACTTCATTGTGATAATTTAATGTTCAAATAAATTTTTTAAACAATTCATTATTGTTTATAGCCATTTTATCTTAGAATGGAGTTAAAAAGTGGCGGTTCTATCTGCATTTTTCAACTGATTCTCAACTTTTCAGTTAGAGCGGGCAATAAGCAATTGAATTTAACATAGATAATTGTTTAAACAATTTAATGTTTAAAACAATATTATTCCCTTAGAATAATGCTAGAGCTAGAAAGTTGCAGTTTATTCTAAAATTTTCCAGTTTTGGTTCACTTTCAAATTATAGTAGGTTGATAATTAAATAAAGTTAATAAACATAATTGTTTAAACAATTTAGTATTATTTTTAATTATATTCTCTTTGAATAATGTTAGAAAGTTGCGGTTTGTTCTGAAATTTTCAACTCTTCTTCTACTTTTCACTTAGAGTATGGTAATAGTGACAGAAATTCAACAACAATAATTTTGTTAACCAATTATTATTGTTTTCAACTATCTTCCCCTATAATAATGCTAGATAGTTGCGGTTTTTTCTGACATTTGTTGACTTTTTGTCTACTTTTTACTTAATGGGATCATAATGTAAGTTAATAAACATAATTGTTTATACAATTTATTATGGTTTAGAACTACCTTCTCTCAGAGAAATGCTAAAAAGTTGCGGGTTTTCTGAAATTTTCAGCTTCTTTTTAACTTTTTAGTTATCAGTAACTACTTGAAGGAAAATTTACATTTATAATATGATCCATCTGGAAAACTTGAAGGATATTTCAAATATCTGTTTTATTTGAGAAAAATATATTCACAAAAAGAAAGATTGTTTAAAAAACGATTCTCTCTACTGTTCATTTATTATTTGTTCATAACTAAAAAGCTGAAGCAAAGTTAAAAATCTAAGAAAAAACCGCGACTTTCTAGCAATGATCTAAGAGAAGATAGTATTAAGCAATTATAAATTGTTTAAACAATTATGTTTTTTAACTTGCTTTATTTATCATCTCGCTCTAATTATAAAATTCTAAAAAACCGCGACTTTCTAACTGTATTCTAAGAGAAAATTGCTAAAAGCAATAATAATTTATTAAAATAATGCATGTAAACATCTAATTATCAGTAAGAAGTAGTATTTTATGTATTAGAAACAATTTGTTTTAAAAAAACCAACAAAAAATCATAATTAGCGCCAGCAACTCGCAAAACCCAATTTTTCACTCATGGGCTGTTTTTGGGACCCTATTAATTTCAGTGCTTTTGGGATTTTTAAGGATTTAAATCATAATATTGCAGTTCAATTATTATAA
>CAKNYM010050835.1:203303-228426 GCA_932195095.1 Andricus curvator | reverse complement strand
CAGCTCGATATTTTATTTTGTAAAAAAGTTCTCAGGTTCAAAAAAAATAGTCAGTGAACTGATAAAGTGAGGTCGGCAATATAGGTAATTCGCTGTGTCGCATGCCCTTAACGTGGATTCCCGTTTTTTTGAATCAGCGGATTTCTTTTTAGAAACACATACAAAAATAAAAGAATGTTCCCTAATTTTTGTTTGGACTTCTTACTTTGTATCATGAAGCTTATGTTTTTAAGAAAGACCGAATTCTCATACTCTCTAAATTTGAACCAGCGAAATTTCGCTGATTGACAGCGCATATTCGCTGATTCAACCAGCCTAGAGTATACAGCTGCGAATCAGCGAATATTCGCAACTTAAATCAGTGACAAATTTATTTCGCTGATTAGCAGTGCATCTTTCGCTGATTAGCAGTGAATGTTTCGCTGATTAACAGTAAATATTTCCCTGGCAAAATTTGAAATATTCTGCGGTTAAAAATAGATTTCAATTGTTTGTAGTTTGAAGAATGAACATTTATTGCGGACTCAATGAAGGATACAAAAGTTTACAAATTTTGATTTTACACCAGAGGTTAGCATCAAGGACTCTTAGTCCATATAGTTATCATCGTCAAGTGCGGAAGCATTACAGGCTTTGTCCAGCTTTAAATTTGACAAATTTACATGTAATGACGTGACAACTCCACGAGACTTTGTAACCAAGTCGTACACATAAGCTTCTATGAAGTTGTAGAAATTGTTAAGTCCTCCAGAGTAACACAGATGTAGGACAAAATACGTTTTAAAAAGCAGATCGAAAGCAGTCACCGGATTGCAGTTGTGAGGTTTTACAAACCAGCCATCTCCTTGAACGAAGAATGAGTTACGATTATTTTGTCCCTTTACGCAGACAATATAGGGATGTATGTTTGTACTAACCCCAGCACTACCATCTTTCACGCACTGT
The DNA here is from genome assembly GCA_932195095.1 of Andricus curvator. NCBI lineage: Eukaryota > Metazoa > Arthropoda > Insecta > Hymenoptera > Cynipidae > Andricus > Andricus curvator. Next base: position 227,481 of record CAKNYM010050835.1, on the reverse strand, counting down.
GGTAACTTGGTGCCCTCCTGAAAAAAAAAAACAGAAATATAGAACATAACTTATAGATTTATATAGGAATGACAAAGATTTGTTTTCTTCATACATCTATTAACCCCCATCCAATGAACTATTTACAAGAAGTTTAAGGAACTCTGCAAGTCTTCTAAAAACGATTCGGTATTATTTCAGGGTGTCTAGCGATTCTTAAGAATGAAATTCAAGGTCTTTTCCAGATTTTCCAGGTCAAGAAGTCAAGTTTTTCCAGGTCGCCTTTTTGTACATCAAATAATGAAATAACCGTTTTTTTGACTGTAAAAAATAAGCCATTTCATTTTTTACTGCCCAGAAATTTTTAAAGAAAGCAGAACCATAAATAAAATTTTTTTTAATTTTTTGCGAACATAAGACGTCTTTGAAATCCTTGAAATCTTTGAAATATTTTGAAATCTTTGTGAATCCGTTGAAATCTCTTGAAGTATCTACTCAAAATCTTTGTTATATCTTGAAATTTGTTTGAAATCTTTTGGAATCTTTTTAAATTTTTGTAAAATATTTGAAATCCTTGAAATCTTTGTGAAATTTTTATAAAATCTTTGAAATCTTTGTGAAAGCTATCTTTAATCTTTGTTTGGGAAATCTTTTGTGTTCGATTGAAATCATTAAAATCTTTTGAAATTTATTGAAACCTTTTGAAATAGTTTGAAATCTTTGAAACATGTGTGAAATCTTTCGTATTCGTTTAAAATCATTGAAATATTTGAAATCGTGTAAAATCTTCAAAATGTTTTGAAATCTCTGATATCTGGTGTACTGTACCCTTTTTCAAATCTTTGATATTCTTTACATCTTTTGAAAGTTTTAAAAGCTTTGTGAAATTGTTGTGAAATATTGAAAATCTGGTGTACACGCCTTTTTTAAATCTTTGAAATCCGTAAAATCTTTGTAAAATGTTCAAAATCCTTTTAAATATTTTTAAAACTTTGAAATATTTTGAAACCTTTAGTAATGTTTTGTAATCTGGTGTACACTCGAAAACCGAGTGGTGAAACCCTTGAAAAATTCGTTATATGGCCATGTCTCATCCCAATTCTGAAAATGAATTAACATCGAAATTTTCAACTAATACTTGTTATAATTTGTAAGTTGAACATCAAAAAAAAGTGTATACTTTAAAATTCTATATTAGCGGGGACGAAATAAAAAACTTATAGAATTATTTACAATATTAAAGTCTGTTCATTGAAATCTACAAAATAATGAGTAAAGTCTACAAAAAATGCCTCGAAACCTCTTCATTCTGTAATGAGTAAAAGGTAAATTATATCTTGATAAATAGAAAACTGCCCAGTAGCAAGATTTCTTCTAAGCGAGATGTTTCTTTCATAATAGACTAAAAGATTTTAATTACTTTTCGCATTTCCAGTCAAAACTTTGGGAGATTATGTAAAAGAGAATAAGGAACGTTTTTCTACATCTAAATGTTTATAATTACAAAAATAATTTCGAAAACATTTTTAGATATTTTTTTATTAACATTATACACATTCTGACGTAGAAAAACTTTCCTTAGTATCTTTTATTTAATCTCCCAAAATATTAACTTGATATCTTATTTCGTTTGGACATGAGAATGGCGAAAGAAAGTAGAAAAAAATTTGTTGTGGTTAATACAGCATTTGCCCTTAATTTAAAACTTGTAAATCAGAACAACAAGTTTTTAAAATACCGAATTTCAAAATAAAATTTTCGAAACTATTGTATACCTTTAATTTGGAAAGTGTTGTATTTCCCGACGAAGTCTAATAAAAAAATAAAAATTTTAACTTCAAGAGATACTTTATGTATTTGCACATGAACAGTTTTTGTGAAATCGATCAAACATATTAAATTAGTTTCACGTTTTGAGGCTTTAACAATGGAATTCAGTTATTAAAATTACATGAAATACAGTACACTATTACCTCGCAAAATTATGATCGTCTCTTCAGGAATGCCAAGTCTTTGTAATTCGGTTGCCAAAATTTCCACGGACAACCCTTCATGTATGGCATGCTCCATAATCTTTTTTAATAATTCTGTGGGGAAAAAGTTTTTTTTTTTAGGGTATTATAATTTGATTTGGTTAAAATACAGAAATTCCCATTTGGAGGTTATGTATATCCCTGGTCAATGAAGAAGTATGTAATATAGTGACTTGTCAAAGTCCCGAAACGTCATTCTCCCGAATAGTACAACATTTCTGTCCCGAACAATGATTGAAATACTCAATTTGTCCATTTTTCGGGACTTTGTCTTATTCGGGACAATGTCGTTTCAACTAGACTTTCACATTTCACCATATAATACCTATCAAGCGTGAACAGGAGCGTGAAATATTAAAATTCACTTACCTATTTCCGAATTCCAGAAGCTTCTCACTTTGCTTAATTTATTTCTTTAATTAATATAAATAGCTACCGAATTTGTTTTTAACGGACCCTAAAATAACAAACACCTTCAAATCTATGCCCAGCCAAGCACAGCACAGCTGATCTGAGAGATGCTGACGCCCTGGCGGTGGATTTCGACGATTGTTTAAACCTCGCATGTACCGAAATGGGCAATGTCCAATATTTTTAAACGTTTGACTGCACTGAATAAAGAAGTAACTAAATCTTCAAAACAATTTATTAATAATGTAATAATATGTCTTTCTGCCTGTGGATAATGCGCATGCATCAAAAAAATACATTAAAAACTTTTCTCGCTGGTTTGTCAGGGAACTTCGCTGATTTGCCAGGGAAAATATCGTTCACTGATTGAAACAGCGAAAATTTCGCTGATTCAGGTTTAGAGAGTACAATTCACAGCTCCTTTTGGTTTCGTAGCTTTTGAATATCAAGAGTATGAAGAATATCCATATTTTCATAAAATATGAAATATAAGTCCACGTGGAGAGAGGAACCAGGGGGAGAGGGTTCGTTAAAAGTCCACGCTTGTCCACGAGGGGAGGGGGGGGGGGAGAGATGTAGAAATAATTGTCCACGTGGTATATGGACGGCCTCTTTGAAGTCACTTGAAATCTCCTGAAATATCTGAAGTCACATCTGAATTCACATGAATTCACATGAAGTCACTTGAAATCTCCTGAAATATCTCAAGTCATTTGAATTCACATGAAGTCGCGTGAAGTCACTTGAAGTCACGTGAATTCCCATGAAGTCACTTGAATTTTCCTGAAGTTACTTGAAATCTCCTGAAGTCAGTGAATTCTTCTGAATTCATTGAAATATCCTGAAGTATTTTGAAGTCAGAAGTAGGTGTACACCCAATCGGTCGAGTTGGCAACCCCTCGGGTTTAACATTTTTTCATATTGCAAGAAGTAATGCAAAAAATGGAGAAACTACTAGGGGTGTGCGGGTTGTCTTGCAGACCCGCAATCCACCCGACAACTCGAATTCAACTCGCGAAACGCACAAACGCGCAATACATTCACAGTCAACTTAAAAATCTGAAAAACTTTGTAAATATAAGATTGCCTGAACTAAACCCCTTTCTACGGTTTTCGTAGCCCCGCACAGTGGGGTGAAATCAAAAAACAAGGTTCAAAATGACATTTAGAATGCAATTATGCACCGATTTTAGATTATTTATTTTTGAAAAAATCAGGATTACATTTTTTAGAGAATGGTGCGAGTGGATTTTTTATTTTTTTGTTTATTTAATTTTTTTGTTAAAGCAACGCGCGAAAACAGTGTCTATTTTTAAGTTTCATTCTTTATCTCCTAGATAACATTTTTCTTATACTTTCTGGCACTTGGATTCAATGCACAGATGCATGAGAAAGAAAAAAATGGTTGACTTGTCTTCAAAGTATATTTCTGCTCTGAAATTGCTTGCTTTTATCATTGGACTTGTATTACTTGAATTCCTTGTATTTCGTGAATTTCTTGAATTCCATGGACTCCTTGAATCGCGTAAAATCCGCGAATTTCTTTAAGCGCGTGAGTTCTCTGAATTCCTTGAAATTCTAGAATTCCGTGAATCCCAGGACAGCTCAGGTTGACGAAAGTTTCAAGTACCCGAAATAATTTGTTGAGCTCGTGCACAGTTGGGAGACTTTCATCTTTGCACGCGAACTCTCAGGGTACCATTTGTGCATGTCGACATCTAGACGTGCACAGATGTGCTCGTGCACAGTTTTCCGTCACCCATCTTTTAGTCTCCGAAACTGAAGGTCAAGTTCGTTCGTTAGCCAGCTATTTTGGATGAAAATTAAAAAACGTAGAGTGTAACCCCTTTCCCAGCCTCTCAGAAATGTAAGCTGGGAACCGTTAACCAAATGGGCCGCGACAACGCAGGAACAGAAAAGTAATTTCAAGTTGCAATTACCGTGCTGTCAGGCGCCAGACACCTACTCGGCGTCACCCCAAAATTATTATCAACTTTAAGTTGGTTAAATTACCACAAATTCATTTATAGCTCAGGGATAGGGATTCATGGGGGCGAGAAAAGTACTTCGGAATTTAAATGTTGAAAGCAATTAATTTGAAAAATTTAATTAAATTTAAGAAATATTGGTTACATTAATATCGATGTGTGAATTTACAAAAGAGGGTTTAAACTCGAACCATAATTTAGCAAATCCGGAAACTCTTTAGTCAACAAAAGATGAGCAATCCAAGTTTCATTACTAAACTAACTAACTATCAACTAAAGGTGCACGACAAAAAAAGCTTAACCTACTCGAAAAGTTTCAACAATAAGAGGCCCACTAAATTCGACATGGCGTCAGCCTGAACTTTTAGACCCATTTAACTATTAATATACGCGACAAATATTTCCCATACCCATACTGAAAAAGCACGCTCTACACATAATACATCTCAAGAACACAAAAAGAAACCTGAAGAAAGCTAACAATGGATGGTAACGCCTTCCAAACAAGCAAACAATTCCAAAACACACAACAGGTCGATGGCCGACACGAAACTGAACTCCTGCGTCCTCTCCGCTTGCCGGTTCCTTCCCGCTCGCGCCAAATTCTCCGTCCAGTCGGTGATGCCCTCTTTAACGTGATTTCCGGGACTACAGCCGGTGGAATTTGGGCCGTTCCGGTATGTGGAATGCCGGCCGGCACAAGATGGATGCTCCCTTGTGTTTTGACAGGTATCAGGTCCGGCATGGCCTGATATCTTGACAATACTCCTTTCGGTTGTGATTTGTTTCGGGAGTCTGAAATTTTATCCGAGTGGGCCCCGTAATGCTGTGTAGTGTGACGCGGCCGTGGATGAGTGTGGTCAGCTTGGCCGAGTGAGGTGGTGCGGGTGGCATAGTGTGTGTTGTGGACGATTGGAGTCGGTGGCAGTGTTTTTCCCTGCCGGATTTTCTTCAATAGAATGAACTCGGTGATTCATGAATCTGGTAGGACGTCATTTTCCCCCTTACTTTATGACTCCAGGTATCTACTCTAACCTACTAGGTAATAATCCTTTACATTTGTTTAATTTCTAATTCCCTAAAATAATCTATCTGGTACTATTATTCTCAATATTTATCACGACAAATTCACTCTCATTCCTGTAAACCAAAGAAAAATTTTGCTTTCATAAATCCTAACTAACTTTCTAATATGACCTTATTTCTAATTTTGAGCTTGTGCCGGCCATGGGATAATCGCGGTCAAATATTTAGTTTTGATTAGTAAATCTTAATAGATGGGGGAAGGATCCATAACAGGTGACTAGCCACCACGTTACAAGAGCATTTTCAAAATCTTTGAGACAATTTTTTATGATTTAAAAATTCCATGTACGGCTGTTCGTGGTATTTGGAAATTCGAACAGTTCATCTGAACGATTTTTTTTTGATAGAAAGAAAATTGTCAGAGTTATAGCATTGTTACGTACTGAAAGGAACAAACTTACCAGTTAAAAATAATTAATTAAAAGGTTTTCTCGGTTTTGAACGAAATCTAGGATTTCGAAACAGGGATGAGAATAACTTCCGAAGGTTGAGATAACTACACAATAATCTACTAATTAAATGGAATACAATTGTACATATAATATTTGAGTTTATTAAATATAAGAAATTACAAAGTCAAAGAGAGATAGCTGATTTTAATTTGTTTTTTAAAAAAGAGAAAGGATTTTGTTTTCTGAATTGACTTTAATTTTATTCGTTCTATTTGCTTTTGTTTAAAAAAATGGTTGTTGCACTGGAAACTCTCGGACAGCGAAACTCCTCATCCAGATCTCCACCTTAAAATAAAGGAAGATCTTAATGACGAGTTTTTAAAAAAGAAATTTAAGTATTGTGAGTTATTAACTCAATGATTAAAACTTACCTAATATATATTCCAAATTGTTCTGCTTTAAACTTGTCAAGTAACTGTTTGGGGTTTACACTGGGACTTCCGATGATCCTTTATAAAACTGGGTTTTTGAAGAAGCTTATGAAAATGAAAAACGTGAAAAATAGAAATGTTTAATAAAATAACACAATCGTGTAGTATTATCAACACTGTTGAAATAATAGGAAGGTGAAATTATTTTTTTAATTAAGAAATTTAAATTAATTTCTCTGCTTATGAAATTGTAGACGTTGTTCACCCAAAAACGATCTAAAAATTTATTATTAATAATTTTTTTATAAGACGCGTACTTTCTGTATTAATTGTAAAAAATAACATCAAAAATGAAAAATTAAATTTTTGTAGAAACAACACAAGGTAAGAAAAAAAATTAGTTAAAAAAGTTGTTCACCCAGAAATGATCTACAAATTTGTTATTAATTATTTTTTGATAGGATGCGTATTTTTTGTTTGAATCCTAAAAACTAACATTGAAAATAAACAAATTTAGTTTTTGGAAAAACGACACTTTTTTCAGGGTAGCTGAGAATAAAAATTAGTGAAAAATAAGGCATAAGTAATCATGAAAAATAAAATTTGTACATTATTATGCAATATCTGAATAAGCAGTCCCAGCCCGCGGTACAGAAATAAATATAATATAATATGTTTGTGAAAATTCTACTTTTTGGCAGAAAATTGATTTTCTCAGTTGAAAATTCATATTTTTGGGTACAAATTGAACTATTTGGTTCAAGATTCTTTTTTAAAAGATTTGTCATCTCATTTGAACAAAAATTTCCTTGGTTAAAAATTAAACTTTTTTGTTGAAAATTGCTTTTTTTTTTTGGTTGAAAATTAATTTTTTTAGCTAAAAATTCAACTATTTCATTTTTGCTAAAAATTATGCTTTTTTGGTGGACCGTTAATTCTTTTAATTGAAAATGTAACCATTCCAATTTTTCTGGAAATTTATGTTTGATTGACTCTTTGAACTGAAAATGTAACCATTCCGTTTTTGTTGGAGAAAATTCATACTTTTGGTTACAAATTCAACTATTTGGTCAAAAATTCAATTTTTGAACTGAAACAGTAACTATTCCATTTTTGATTGAAAATTGTACTTTTTTGGTTGAAAAGTCTACCATTATATTTTCAGACGAATATTAGTTGAATTTTCAATAAAAAAGATAATATTTCAAGCAAAAGAACTAATTAAAAAAAATTGGGTGAAAGTTGTAAACATTTTAATTAAAGAAATGCATTTTTTGTTTAAAAAGATGAATTTGAACAGTTAAAAATTCAACTGAAGATTCCTCAATTTAGTTGAAAATTAATTTTTTAGTTGAAAATTAAACTAAGAAATTCGGAGCATTTCTAAAAAAAATTCAAATTCTTCCAAAAATTTTTGAAACAAACTTTAACCAGAAAAAATTACCTCGGATATTTTTTAAGAATTTAAATAATGTTTTGAAATGTTTCTAAATGTTTTTAAATATTCTCATAAAATTAGGTTAAAAAAAATCATTTTATTTTTTTCTATGAATCTGAAAAAAATTCAATTCTCTTGAAGCTCTTCAAAATTCTTAAAAAGCTTCTGATTTTTTTTTTAAATCATCAACCGTCTATATTTTGTGATAAATTTTCTTTAAATCTTTTCAAATTTTTGATTATTTCAAAAATGTTGGCAAAACCTCTATATATAATTTCAAAATGATTAAATTTTTTTGCAACAGTTTTTTAAAAATCTTCCACAACTAAAAAGTTTACACCAAAAAACTTCCTGATTCCTTTTTGAAAATTCAACTTTTGAAATTTTTCAAAATCTTTTGGAATGTTTACTACAGGTTATTCACTTCAGGCTGTAGCATTTCAAAAAATGTGTCCCGGAAACGACACCCTTGGCTGACATGATTCAGCTGCTCCAGGTCATCCAAAACAAAAAAAAATCAAAGAGAATTAAAAAATATACGATTACGGCTATAGCCGGGACTAGAACAAATACAAAATATTGAAAATTGACAAAATGGCGCTCATTTGAAAATTTGTTTGCGAATTTTGACTTTTTTGGGGGTAGTTTTTGACTTGCTAAAAATTCAAAAATAATTATTTTTTATTTATTCTAGTTCGGGCTATAGCCAGACATCTGCTAAATATATCTTACAAATTTAAGCTTAATGGGTCCAGTGGTTTTGACGGAATCATGTCAGCTATTTAAAAAAATTGTGTTTTGAGAAAAACGACTTGCTCAACATGCAGCGTGACACTGGAAATTCAGACCTAACACTGGAAGTTGTGACTAGACCTTGGATACAAATCTATAAATGCTTTCAGAACATCGTATTGGGGAAGGAAAACTTATTTGAGACGGACAATGACTCTATTATACACATTTATGACCTGCCTACGGTCACAGCCGAGGGGGCCCTCCACAGCGTGCGGCTGAGTACTCTCCGCTCTGCGCAGTTGACACATTCTCGTCACGTATCTCGTGCTTCGCATTCGATTTTGTCCAAAAAATAAACTTTTCTACATTATGTTCAATTCTATTACATGAAATGTATATTACATTCATTTCTGCTTTTATTTTTTAAGATTTGAACCAAAAGTGCGTATCTGAACGCAAAGTGTTTCTAAAAAAATTTGCAGATATAATTTAGGCGAAAAATTTGGTTAGATAAAATCTTATTGTAGCTTGTGTCGTTTTTCCAAAAATTTATTGTTTTTATTACATTCTCATCTCAATGAGAAGGTATTGGTTTTAAACTTTTACTTAGAGTACAGCGTACTATAAAGTAACTGGCGCTGTGACCTGATTGGTTGACAGACATTTATATCTGTATTTTATGGTAAGATGAGTGCAGTGTCTCCAACTTTGGCATGTAGACGTACTGCACTTGCGTTGAATGGTGTGATAAAAAATATTGTGTGACTTGTTCTTCGTTTCGGGAATTGAATTGGATTGATTTGGACTGGATTCTCTCTCAGGTTTTTAGATCAGGACTCTATGCAACCTATTTGCCTCGTGTGAATTTGCAGTACTCGTCTCGTCTCGGCTACGCCTGACTCCAAATCGTACTGAAACTTTCAGACCCGGCCCAAAAAGTGCGACTTATTGATTTTCGAAAATTTCCATACATTTCTGGAAATTTATAAAAAATTTCGGTCATTTATGGTGAATTTACCGGTAAATGTGGTAACTTACCATACATTACCCAATATTCATTTTTAAAAATTTCCATAAATTTTCTGTTATTCACGGTAATTTGATCAGTCATATATGGTAACTTTCCATAAATAACCGCAAAATTCTGTTATCTGTATTATTTTCATTATTCACTTCTCACGTCACTTTCCAGTCCCTATGAAGTAAGAAATAGAGCTTTAGCCCCGCTTCATAGGTGTCGAAAAGGACTGAAATCATGCATGTGTCATACAAATTCGTTTATAAACAGTGGAATTATTAATTTGTAAAAATTTTGGTCACTATTTCTAACCCTCATGATAATTTGCAGTAATTTTCATCAAAAATTCTTGTTTTCCGTGTAGTAATAATTTTCGGAATTAAATCAATTAGAATGCAAAGCCCAAAAGATGGGACTATTAATTTCTTTACTTACAAAATGGTTGGCGTTATTTTCCGTTAATGAAGTCAATGCTTTTCTAATTAGAACGGGCAAGAAGTGATCTGAAAATTAAATGAATCATTTAGAATTCAAAGCCTAAAAGATTCTACAATCCAGTTTTTTTGTTTTTTGGCGTAATTAGTTTGTAAGAGAGTTAACGGCTAGAAGATTAGAAAATACATCAAATTTGAAAGATTCAAAAATGAGATAATACTCAAATGAAGTTATATTTTTTCCCCCGAATCACACTAAACGTGAAATTATACAATTTTAGCTGAAGAGCCTTTCATACTTAGGAATTTGGAATGGATATAATGAATTAAAATTTGTTTTGATAAATGCCGTGGAAATTTGAAAATTTCGTAGATAATAATCATAAATCTCACATTTGTGGCTTTTCAGTAGTAAAAATGGCTCAATGTTAAATTTGAAATTTTTCCTAATTTGTAACATTGAAGCTTTTAAAATTCCAGAACTTCTAATTTGAATCGATAACAATTTTTAAATTAATCTTTTCAATTCAAAATTTAGAATTGTAAAATCGATACTTTTAAACTATCCAGTTTTTAATTCAATTTTTCAAACGCTGAAAATTTCACTTCGTAACGTTTCAATTTGAATTGCAAAACTGAAACGTAGAATTGAAAATGTAGCGTTCAAAAATCAAAATTCAACACTGAACTATTAATTAGAATCAATTAAAGAAATCGTTTAACGCTTGTTTCAATTTCAAATAGTTTGAGTTTAAACATTAGAGATCAAGCTCAGAGCCCGAAAATCAAACCTATATATAAGTTTTCAGATCTCGATTCCCTGACAATACCCCTTCCATGATTTCCTTTTGGCTAGTTGAATCTCGTTATTATATCGTGTGACGCAACTCCTATATGAGCCTAAATGATCAGTCTTTCTGTTTCTATGAAATTATAACTTTCCAGTTTCTTCCTTTCAGCCCTGAACACTTTCATCCAACCAATTTCAAGACTTGTTGAAGAAATTTGGAAAGTATGGCCCATGAAACACAGCCAGACTTTTATTTCTGTCTTGAACATGGAAAAAGTTGTCCAAGGCCCATATTCCCTGGCGTAATTAAACAATATGCATGATAATTAAATTCATGCTGTTCTATTTATTATCGCTATTACAGTAATTTGGCGACAATTCCAAAAATGTTGTCCCGTTTTTGTATTTCTTACTCACAGATTCCGAAATTTTTACTTTTGAATCAATATTATAAAAATTAAATAATTTTCAAATTCAAGTCCAGATTATTTGTTCATTTTTTCATCTGCCGAAAACCCTAAATGACCTGAGCGAGCGAAAACTGCAGGCAAGAAATAACAGGCAGTTGCAGACCTCGATAGCAGTTCCGTTCGTCTTACAACTGAAAGCTTTAACCATAAACGTAGGATAAAATTTGATATCTATGAAGTCTGGCTTATGAGACAAAGCCGGATTTCAACGTTTTGAAGACAAATCCAAGTCAAAATATGTTTTCTTGGCACAAACATGCTGAGAAGCGGCGGCTTATGTACCTCGTCGAACATCGCGAAAATAGCATTTTGCAACACACTATGGTGTAATATTTTGCATTATGCAATCGCGGAGACAAAAATTCAATTTACCCTTGCGTAGAGTTATTTTCATCTTCATGACTGGATGAATGACTGCCATGCTTCGTCGGTCGGATTTGATCGATGAAATGTGAGATTACGTGTTCATTGTGTATACGCGCCATGGGGCGAAACGTGGGAATGCAAACTCGCGTGATTTCGTTACACTCGGTTGCAGGGATTGTTTGCCTTTTCACGCTTTCCTCCCTAAACGCGGAATCTACTATTACACCGGCGGTCGGGCAAACTTGGAGCCAGACCAGGTGAAGGGTTCTGAAATGAGTCAAGTTGGAATACCAGAAGTAACATTTATTTGAAGGCCTTATTTTTACAAGCTCCCGCATTTGCCTGCACTTCCATACAATTGTGCTTCAGTGCATCCCGACCGGAAAAAAACCACTTGTGGAAAAAACCCTCAGGAAGAGCCAAATCTCTTACAAACTATTTGACTCATTAGAGCCTTAATGATGCCGATTATGTCTATGATTCCATTCCTGATCGAGTATCGCAGCCACCTCCTCTTCTGTAAGAAAAAATATAAAGTTTATTATTTTTTTAGCATTAACAGGCACGTAATTAAAAACTAGTAAGTAAATTATTCTACAGTAATGGTGCAAAATATACATTTTGAATCTTTAAAATTTAATAGTGGTCCAAAAAAATGAAATTGTTTTATGTATGCGAAATGTGATATTTGATGACCTGGGATGAAAACTACTCTTTAGCGCCCCAAAATAATCCTTAATTCAAAACAAGGCCTTTAGGCACAGATATCTAATATCTTTGTTTTAGATTGTACTTCAGTTTTTACATTACCTATACGATTTTCCGGGAGCAGACCATAATGGACCCACATATCTCTCCAACGTAATGCAAACCGCGGACGTGCCCACTGTCCACGGGTACGATCCAATACATTCCCATTTCGAATCTCAATGTCTCTGCGTGTCCCTGTATGTGTTTGTAAATTATAGTCATTAATTAAGTTGAAGAATGTGAAAAATTATTAGTTCAGAACTACTAGGCACTTTGATCCATACTTTGAAAAAAACTAGTCTTTTTGGGCAGAATTCTCTAATATATTGTTTAAAATTATATTTTAATTTTTGAATTACCCATCACGTATCATGCTAAATCATACATATGCCCATTTTCAGCTATTCCAATCTGTTGCTGGCCATCCATCAGTCTATCCCCATTCACATATTTTACTGGCGGTATTTGATAATCAGCTGTAAAAAGTATAGTTACTGGTTAGTTTTACGATACAAAATTTGTTTCCTCAGAACTCCTAAATTCTACTGAGTTGTGAGTCTGCTAATAATTTACCAAGAGATTAAATTTTGATATTTATTAGACATCCCAAAAATTATTTCTTAGTTCCAAAAAATTATCCACAGTAAGAATAGTATCATAGAATCCATACAGGTTGTCTCATGTTACAGTATTTGTACCCCCTTGTCCCATGTAATAAAAAAAATGATACAAATTTACAATTGGTATTTCAATCAATACAGTATACTGAGAAATACATAATTCTAATATTTTCGCACCAAACAGAAAAATATATTTTTTTTTCACTTTAATTACAGTAATACGTTAATAATCTTAAAAGCTGCAATTGAGATATTTTCATTTTCGAGTCTCTTGATATTTGATCGTTTATTTCCAAATTGAATTGCTGAATTGAGATCGGCAATAGTTGAACAATCATTTAAATTTATAAACGATACAAATTGAAATAATTATAATTGAAGCTTTATAAATTGCTTAGGTATCCAGGCGTGAATAGCAATTCTAAAAAAAGTGTTAAGAAAAAAACTATCCAAAATTAAAATAACAATTGAACGATTTCTTTCATTATTGTTGATTAAATATAAGAATGTCGAGTTTTAATTTCTGTACGCTACAATTTCAATCTTAAGACTTACATTTGTAATTTCGCTATAAACGACTCAAGTTTTTAGAAAGTTTAGTCTTGCAATTTGAGCAATTGTAAATTTTAAATTAAAAACTTTGCAATCAGACAATTTCAAAGTTAATCTTGAAAACTGTACTTTAAAGTTTTGAAATTTAAGAATCTTCGATTTTGAATTTTTCGAAAATTTGTGGATTACGCCCTCATGGATTGCTACCTTTCATTTTTTAGGCCGGAAAGCTTCAAAAGAAACCTCAAAATTTGAAAGCTGTAAATACAATTCAAAGTAGTGCTACTTTTGAGAATGACATTATTAATTTCTGAAATTTCTTTGAGATCTCATGGATCGTACTAAAATCTCTTAAAGTTTGTAAAGTTTCGAAAATATAAATTTTTTCTTTGCCTTGTATTTTAGGCTTTGAATTCTAATTGATTTATTTAAAAAATAATTTTGATTCTTTTTTGGTACAAATTGTTCCGATTTGTTATAAAAGTTTCACCGAGTGACGAAAAAAGCATAAATCAATGATTGCTTTTTTATAAAAGAATAATGTATTTTGTACTCAAATTACTGCATTCGTTATATATACGTTTATTTTATCTTAATAAGTCTGTAATTGAATGTTACATTTTGTTGTTTCTTTCAACTTTTTTCAAAGCCTTGCTATATATGGATTTTTAAGATTTGTCTATGCAATTTGTTTATAACAATGCAAAATATTCACTTATAGATTATTTTCTATTCAAGATACATTGCTGACGGATAATATTGAAACAATCGCTAAATGACCTATTACAAATTTGTCTTGACTTTGAAAGGTGATATTTTTTTAAACAGTTGGGAATATTATTAAATTTGATGTTTAATGAGTCTCAGTTTACGTAATTTTTTTCTTGTCACTATTGAATTATCACGCAATAAAGATAAAATAAAGTTGTAGTTTTAATTTTATAAAGCAATCTTAATATTAATTTTATAAAACATATCCTTAGATAAATATTTTCAATTAAAATTTCCATTTGTATTTACTTTAAACAAATATTTGCTGAATTATGACTGAATCCCTTTAAAAAAGAATTTCGCAGGGACATTCTTAAATTTTTTAGTCATGACCTTAAAATACTTTTAAATTTTTGAAATTGAGAACTAAACTTATTTCAGGCCATGAACGCATGGAAGTGGACTCGACAAGTTTGATTTTTCACGACACAGCCAATCAGGCGCAGTAAAGATGGATGAATTTGTTATGACAAAAATATTTAATATTTATATCAATCAATTATTTCAGAATTTAAATTGTTTTATTATTTTGAAATACTTGTATTAAAATATTGTTTGATTATTTAATAACATAAATATTTTTATTTAGGTATATGGCACACAATTGACACCCGAGAAAGCTTCAAATTTTAAATTTATTATAATGAATCTTCGTGAAAGCATTAAATCTATTACATACTTTATTCAAATTATTTTTCACCTACTTTCAGGAAGTGGAATTTGTAAAGAAAATAAAAAGCGTCACTGCAAGTGATTTTATATCAATTTATGTGTTTGTTGAAAAAAAATCTGTTGTTTCATTATTTTAATTAGGAAAGAAATGTAAATAATATCAAGCAATTTGATTGCTGTAATAATTGAAGGGTTGGCTGCAATAACCACCTCAGCGCTTGAACACGCGGAGAAGTATTGTCCGCGGAGCAAATTTTGAAAATTGTTCAAATTTTAGTTTTGACAGTCAATACATGTAAAGCATTTTATAGCGCATCTTTTTCGTACGGCAACCAAATTCGAAGGTTGTTTCGTTTTCAGTTATTTAAGGAAAACTGGATTTTTCGCCGGAAAAAAATGCAATATTTTCTTCAAAATTTTGGATGCACATATACAAACGAAAAAGTTGCGTGAGGAAGTTTCGAATTTTGACAACTTCCAGTGAGAAAAATGTTCCTTAGGGATCAAAGAAGTTTTTCAACAGAGTTTCAGATCTTCAGTCACCAGGGGAAAGAAGTGAGGGCGATGTGAAAATTATGCACGGCGTGCTGCGCTCAAACTTCTTTGTCCGTACGAGAAAAACAATCCATTTGTTTACACTCGGGCCGGACGAGATTTATACTTGTTATATTCATATACTTCTGATAATGACTTAAGTATGTTAGTCAATACAAAAATGTGTTTCAATATTTCATGCATTCCAAGGATAAATCCCCTCATTGCCAAAATTCAAATAAGCAGTGAGCGTCATCAGCAATATCTCTAGTTGCATTTTACGATTATAGGTACGCCATGCCGCCACGCTATGTCTTCGCGATCCGAGTCAAGCGCATTGCGTCGTACATAATTATCACATCGCTCTCACTTTTTTCCTTTATATATGTGCATCGAAGATTTCGAAGAAAATATTTTTTTAAATTCACTAGACGGCCCTGAAATATTTTCTAAACTTCGTGAACACTCTAGCAGTCATAGAATATATTAAAGAATGGTACATAAAAATTTCAAGAAAAAATATCGATTCCCGACAAAGATCTGGCGAGTTGAACGCAAAAAGGTATTGCATTCTTTCCGGCGAAAAATTCCGTTTTCCTTGAATAACTAAAAACAAAACAACTTTCGAATTTGGTTGCCGTATGAAAAAGATGCGCTATAAAATGCTTTACAAGTATGGACTGTCAGCACTCAAATTTGAACAATTTTCAAAATTTGCTCCGCGGACAATACTTCTCCGCGTGTTCGAGCGCTAAGGTGGTTTTTGCATTCGACGCCTCAATTGGTAAACTATTTTGACAGTGGCTCAGCGGTCAGCGTAGTTTAGTTCCCACATATTTGCATTCTGCTTAACCCCCGGGAACTAGAGCTCATTTAACGCAGAATTCGATCATCTTTCCGTTTTTTGGAAATGTTTTTCTTTTCCTATATTTTGGAGGGCGCAATCACCTTTCAAAGTCAAGGCTCATTTTCAATAAGTCATCAGGTTGAGTGGCCGATACTATTCGCTGGTAGTTTAACTGTCAAATATCGAATCGCAGCAAATTAGTCAAAAAAATTTGTTTCCTTTGTTTACTAATCTCAGGTAAAGTTCAAGTTCTTTTAGTGCTCAGATTTACACTGTAAAAACTATGGTTCCATTTTAATTGAGCATCACTTTTTTAGCGTCCTGTTATAATACCAAATCGTCTTGTTTTGATGCCAACGTTCGTACTATTTTACTTTGCTAACTTCAGATTGAAAAGTGGTACGTACTAGAGAACTAAAATAATGCATAGGGTGTATTGTTTCAATTGCTTGCAACTTCATGCTTTTATGAGAATTCTTCATTGTTTAAATTTTCTTTTACTTTTCAAATGTGATAGAGAAAATAGAAAAGGGGAAAAAGGTGGCATTATTTTAAAAAGAGGGAACTGGTGAATAAATATGTAATTATTACATACTAATAAATATAATAAATATTAATTATTTATTTGAATATAAGACAACGTTTAAATTGAAAATGATGCATAGAATTAATTTTTTTAATTGTAAAAGTTACATAAGTTTGTAAAGTCGTTTTGAATTATTATTCAGTAATGAAAAATTCATATTACAATGATTGAAAAGTAATGAGGTGGATGTTCTTCCGAAGGTCCTTCCTGGTAGCCTAGGTGCTTAAATCACATCTTTCTCGAGGAAGTAGGGTTAAGGGCTGAAATTGGAGATACCCGGATGGCTTTTCAAAGGTCGTACTGTTTCAATGGCTAATCCTAGTAGTCTAGGTGTTTAAATCACATCTTCCTCGGGAAAGTAGGGTTAAGGACTGAAATTGGAGATACCCGGATGGCTTTCCACAATAAGTGTATTTGGATATTATTTTTTTATTTTTAAAAAGCTATTTAATTACATAATAAAATCATGACAAATTTTTTTAATCGTTATTTTTATCTAATTGAATAGTTTTTAGAAAATAAAAAATAATGTGCAAACACACTTACATTAAAAAATATTTATTTTTTTAATTATTGAAGAAATAAAGTTTCGTACTATGCAATTGGTACTATTGTTTGGCCCTCGGCTTGCAGACATCTTAGATTTCCGCCACCTACCCTGAAATACCTAATTTAGATATAATATTTTTATTAATAAAAAGCTATTTCAATCATGAAAACTTACAAGGAAAAATAGTTTTTGTCTAAATAAAAAAATAAAGTTTTGTCCCATGCAATTGGTATTATTGTTTGGCCCTCGGTGTGCAGACATCTCGGAGTCTTGGATTTCGCCCACCCAAACCTGAAATACCTAATTACGACTTGTTACGATCCTGAAGATCCTGAATTTCATTCACGAAGTAGTATAAGGAGATCCCACTCCCGGAAAATTTGGACGCGTGGATTCGGATTTAGTTAGTTTGCATCGCTCGTAGCGCCTCTTGCGGGAACATGCATACATACATACAGATCTACATACATACAGGCAAACACATTCGTACAATCTGTGTTTCGTGACAAGCATGTATGCGTTTGTTTATACCCGGCTTACACTATTGGCCACGCCATTTGTAAATCTTGTATTTCAACGCTTTTCCGCAAGCGGCGCTGCGAACGATGCAAACTAACTAAATCCGAATCTATGCGTCCAAATTTTCCAAAGACCGCACGGGAGTGGGGTCTCCTTATACTACTTCGTGATTTCATTTGACAGATTTAGGTTAGGTTTATACCGGCGTGTTCACACGACGTGCTTGCGTGTTAGATTCACATCTCGTTGATTATTTCTATGTACTTAATTGAGTTAAAACTATAAACGATTATCATTAATTCCTTATAAATGTTTTTTGGAAATTATGCTTATTCTGTTAATTAAACTCGAAGCAAATGAACAGAGAATCCGAATCCGAGGTTAAAAAGACCCCAGCACGTCAGGATTCTGACATAACCTCAAAAAACCTCATAAAAAATATTTTTCCGGGTCTGGAGGTCAGACCATGTTTACTATATGTTTTTGGGGTCGCTGAATCCGAATCCGAGGTCCGAAAACCCCAAGCACGTCAGGGTTCTGAAGTAACCTCAAAAAACCTCATAAATTTTTTTTTTAAGACCGGGGGTCAGACCATGTTTATTATATGTTTTTGGGGTCACTGAAAAAATCGTCTGTTTTTCAAGTGCCCTCCCCGTGAAGAATAACCCATATAATAAATATAATTATTATATCTATATGTTACAAAAAAAGTAATATGATACATCATAAAATATTATTTTGTATTACAAATAACGAAATGATATATGTTTAAAATCAAATAGACTTTCTAACCAAGCTAAAATATTTGAAAATTTTGAATAGAGCCGTGCAGTCGTTTATTCGAATTTTTAATACAAATTCAAGAACGCTTGGAACATTGGATTTTTCGAAATAGAAAAAAATTTAACTGTACATCAAACCGCCTTGATTTCCTTGAATTATTACAATTTTTAAAATCAAAATAACTTTTTTTTGTGTAAAAATGTATCAAAAATTCAAGTAGAATCTTCGAAATTCGACTTGTTCGAATATTCGAATAAATCGAATTTCAAATATTCAACTTGAGGTTTGGAGTCATTTTTTTACAAAAAAAAGGAGTTATTTTGATTTAGAAATTTTAATAGCTTAATAAATCAAACCTTTTTGATGTACATTTAAATTTTGTTCTATTTCGAAAAAAACAACTTTCCAGGCGTGTCTAAATTTGTATTACAAATTCGAATAAACGACTGCACACCTCTAATTTGTATAGTCACTCTCGAAGAAAGACCATTAACGAATATTTTCATCTTTGGCAACTTATTTTTCGAAGTCTTTAATAAATTACGAATTAGAATTAGGTTTCAACTAATTTTGATAATTTCTTTTTCTGCATATTAGCTTTTTTTTTGGAATCAGCTAAAGAAATTTTAGCAAACTGGCGCATTCTATTCTGCAAATATAAGTGAAAAGTGTAGGCCAAAACTTCCTTTCCATGTTCTGCACAAGAAAAGCAAAACTTGAGTTTAGAAAAATCATTCAAGACTAAGTCAAAAACATGACTTTGCTTGCAATGCAGAGAAAACGAGTTTTCGATTGATTTTATAAAATCAAAGAGTTTAAAATTCGGGTACTGGAGATTGTAATTTTGATCTAAAGTGATTAATTTTGCCACTGCATGATTAATTTGGATTTGACCTACACTTTCGTCGCTTGCAGAATAAAATAGTGCGGATTTGCAATCAACGCAGTTCCTCTTTTAATTTTTGACAAATTTGACCTGTAATGTAATACATTAAACAAGGATTGTGAAAATGGCCCGGTGCAGTTTTCTACTACTGTTTTTATGTTTATCGCATTAATTATGCCGATGTGTATCGCTGCGGGGTGAAAATCAAGTTAAAAAAGTGAACTCGGAGAACCTGAAGATCCTCAATATGAAAAAAATTAATTTTTCCGTCGTTTCGATAGACCCAGCTATTAAAGCTTTATGGCAAAAAGCTTTAATTCTGAAAAAATTTACCGTGAAAGCTGGCCAGTTCGTTTATAGTAAACATTTTTTAAAGGAAGACATTCTCTACGAGAAAATGCGAAAAGGACCCGATGGCACTAGTTTGTTAAAGGTAAATAATTATATATTTACTGTAAAATCGGAATCAAAATTTACAAATAAAATAAAATAAAATTCTTTTTTATTCAATAAACTGCATTATTAGGTATTTTCACTTACTACTCGTTTCAAAAAAATTCGGTTTGTTTTCCCGCCAGCAAGTGCAACAACAAATACAATTTATTCATATTTTTAGTAATTTTCAGAATAAAAAATATGTACCAAGTTAGTCTAGTCAATGTCTTCTTTGAGTAGGATACAAAAAAGTGGCGTTAATTTCAGGATTAAATTAGAAGGCTACAAAATGTATGATACTAACCTCAATTTTCCTTCTTTAACAATTCATGCGACCAAAATCTTAAATTAATGTTACTTTTTTTAAACGAGTAGTAAGTGAAAATACCTAATAAATACAGTTTATTGAATAAAAAAGAATTTACTTTTGTTTTATCTTTAAATTTTGATTTCAGTTTTACGGTAATTACATAATCACTTACCATTCTCAAAATAGTATCATTAGGTCCTTTTAGGATTTTCTCGTGGAGAAAGTCTTTTTGCCATAAAGCTTTAATAGCTGGGTCCTCCGGAACGATGAAAATATTATCTTTTTCATATTCAGGTTCTTTGAGTTCACTATTGTAACCCGATTCGCACCCGGGATCGATACACTTTGGCATAATTAATGTGATGAATAAACTTAGAAACACCAGTAGAAAACTCCACAGGGCCATTTTCACAATAATTTTATTAAGAAACCGTTTTATTGTTACATTTTTAAGATAATCACGACTCTACATGACGAAAGCCATATAACCGTCAAAACAACACGAAAAAAGTTACAGTGACAGCTCGCGGACGTTTGACGTTCCCATGTGCTACGTTACGTCATTGAAATTTGATCCTCACTTCAGTCCTGTTTTGATCCAAAAAAGTTGTACTAAAACGTCATTTATCGGCATCAAAATAAAGTGGCATTAGAATGGAGCCACCCGAGACTATATTTTTGGAGGACTGTTTCAATGCCGAAAACTAGCCTTGAAATGATACTTTTTTTTTACAGTGTATTGCTAGAAATTGCACCTGGGATGAGGTGGGGTCGATTCTGAATCCTTTCGAAAAGCACCAGCTCAGCTTCAGTCATCACATCAAGGAATCTACGATTTTGACCTCGTACACGGATTATCCAAATATTGTTTTCGTATCTTACTATTTTACCCACATTATATCTGTACATATTTGATTCTTGTATTAGTTCTTGGGGTTCAAGCAGTGATTCTGTAAGAAATAATATATCGATTTTTAATATAGGACGAGAAAAGGAGCAGGGGCGCCACAAACGCTAATTTTTTTGTCACCTTTCGCAATTTTTAGATTAAAATATAAAATTAACATTCATACAAAATGTTTTTATTTCATAGTACCTGGTGTCTAAAATAAACAAAAAACGAAATATTTCTTGAATAATGGATGAAAATTGAAAATTCAACTACATAACTAATAATAATATATAAAATCGAACCGTTGAGTTTTTGTTAAAAAACACCATTTTTTCAAATCTGCGCATCAAAATACATCTCTAAATCATAGGTCCATTAAGCTAGCACCTACACAATCGAAATTCTCCAATTTTTCCGTATCAGAATTTTAAGCTATTTTTGGGCTCCACTACTATTTTTGAAAATTCAAATTTCAAGTGGAGGTGCTGGCTTGACCGAAGCTAGCACCTCCACTGTATAAAAATTCGAAAAAATGCAAAATTAAACCCGACAGAATTTTGTGCTTTTTGGGCTCTTGAACGCGCCAAGAACAAATTTCCAAAAACCACACCTACTAACAATAAAACCAACCTCTACGTAAAAACTTGAACTCGGAAAAAACAGAGTGAACCAGAATTTTAGGCTCATTTTTGGCTCTCGAATGCACGAAAACAAAACTCAAAAACCATCCCCTATGTGCAAAAAAAACCATCCCCTTGCCAAAAATGAAATCTACAAAAAACAATGTGCATCAAAATTTTGGGCTTATTTTGGGCTCTCGAATGCACCGAAACAATGTTCAAAAACGACCACCATTTTAAAGACAAAACCACATCCTTCGTAAACAGTCAAACCTGGAAAAAGAAAATAGAATTTGAATTTTTAAGGAGCCCAAAAACCAGAGCCTCTATTTACATTGTGAAATTCTGAAAAATATTACTTTTTGACCAAGTCATATCTGCGTGGTGTCAAGGGGTTGTTTTTCAACGTTAAAAACAACCCCTTGTTACCAGGCATATATGATTTTGCCAGAAAATGATATTTTTGAGAATTTTACAGTATCAACAGAGTCTCTGATTTTTGGGCTCTTTAAAAATACCAACTCCGATTTTTGGGCCCAATCCTGAACGTGGAAAAACAACCCCTTGATACCAAGCAGATATGACTTTATAAGAAAAAAATAGTTTCTAGAATTTGACAGTGTAATTAGATACAAAGAAATTTTGGAATTTCGATTGTGGAGGTGCTTGCTTGATGGACCTATCAGATATGTAATTCTCTCAATAGAAATATATTTCACAGAAATGTATCAATATGTGAAATTTCTCTCTTAGTTGTACACAACATTATAGTCAATTCGTTTATCGATCTATGGTGCTGGTGGACCACTCGATCATCCGGGTCGAAAATATCAAAATAAATATTAATTTAATCATTGAGTGTTAACAATAAAATTGAATTCCCCAATATTACTTTTGCAGTTTTCTCGTAATTTTTTGAGATAATTATAATAATGATGTATAGTTGGGTTCTTCGTCTATTAGCTCATTAAAGCCCTGATAAAATTCTTTTCATGATCGTTAGTAATCGAATCCATCCACCAACAATTGATCAACAGTACTGATTCTTCCGACTAGAGGTAGTGTTATTGATTGATATCAATAGCTGAGATACCGATCCATGATGAAAATTTTCCAAATTTATCAAATAGATAATCTGAACTAAAGTTGCGAATTTTACGTGAATAAGGTATTACTGTTAATTAACATTTCGCAGTAGCCTTGAGACTCGAAAGTATCAGAATTGTCGGCAGGCTAAGAAGTGGCAGAGTGTTTTGGCGGGGAAGGAGGCTAACACGCGCCACCATCTTATCATCTATGGCGTAGGTGTAGTGCGATCTTTGCTTTGTGGCTCTATTGTGTTTGCAATAGGTGGGTGGGATATGCCGCAGGAAAAAATTTTGAGAAAGGGGATTCGCAGCGGCACACAGGAAAGTATACGTATATTATTTACATGTTTCAAGAATTTCGGTGGCTTATCAAATCCGGGTCATCCCCCTTCTCCTGGATACGGCCATGAGGACACGCAAATGAAAATGATTTTCAGTTGAGCCTCCGGATAGTATAATCACACGTAAAATATTTCGCCTGAGAGTGGGGAGGTCCTTGGTCGCTTGGGTTTGAGCCACGTTTAGGTGTCCCCCACTCTCAGGCATATTTCAGCTTCTAATATAATAAGGATTTGTAAAAAATTATAGCTTGAACTGAAATTTTTTCAAACATCTCCCGGTTAGCATAAAAGTTTCCCTGAACATTCCTGGAATATTCCAATGGAAGCTTCCGGGAATATTCGTGAAAAATGTTCGCATTATGTAAATTTAATTTACTCAATGAATCAAATTCTTCACGAACATTCCCCGAACATTCCTCCGAATCTTTCTGCATACGTGGATGTTTTCCTACTTCCGGGAACCTTCAAATGTTGGAAGAAATTTCAGTTTCTTTCTACACGTATAGATTGAATTAAAACTTCCAAGCGTATTTCGGCGAGAATTTGAGCTCAAATGTAATAAGGATTTGTAAAATAATCAATTATAACAGCTTTGCACTAAAATTTTGTCCAGCATATGTTACAAAAATGATAACATATGTGAGGAAAAATTTCAGTGAAATTCAATACATCGGTACACCTTAAGAATGAATTGAAGTTTTTTAAACGTATTTTGGCAAAAAATCAACGAAAGATGCACAATAATAATAACATATGTTTCACCTGTTTGGAAGTGAAATGCAAATTTTTGAATATAATCGATAGCTGGGTGTAATATATTTTACTGTATATTTAATTTGGTAGTATATAAT
>CAKNYM010050835.1:168283-198303 GCA_932195095.1 Andricus curvator | reverse complement strand
TTTTTTACGAATAAAACAAAAACTACGCGTCATATGAGAAAGTGAATGATAAGAAATTTGTAGATCTTTTTCAGGTGCACAATTTTGGTAAGATGATCTTTTCTGGTATCTTGCATAGTTTGACAGCAAAATGGCTTTTTTGATTTTTCATTAATTTTTTGTGCGATCAAAATTTGAATTTGTTATTTTTCGAAAAATTCAAAAAGTTGTTATGAAAATATTATAGGGTGTTCAGAAATCAACGTTTTTCTCCTCTTGACTTTTTTTCATATCGTGCGTTTTTCGGCTTAAAATGTTCATTTTCGTTTGTTTTTTGGAATTTTGAAAATGCTATAACTCCAGTAATTTTTTTTTTATCACAAAAAGTCATAAGAATATTTTGTTCGTAATTTTGCGTACTACTAACAACCGTACATAGAATTTTCAAATATTCAAAAAAAGTGGGCTCAAAAATTTTCAAAATGTGCTCACTTTTTGGATTTTCATCCAAAATAGCTGGTTAACGAACTCGTTCTCTATTTTTCGGCCATAAAAAAGTGTGCCAAAGCTCAATCGAATCTGATCATTTTTTCGAAAGTTATCGTGGCTACAGACAGACAGACAGACAGACAGACAGACTACAGACAGACAGACACCTTCGTAAAAATCGTTTTTTCTGACTCAGGAGGTCTCAAAACGTGGAGATTTGATGAAAACCGACTATGTCAAATTTTACATAAAACCAATAACTTCTCATTAGAATGAGAATGTAAAAAAACGCAAATGAACATTGTCAACCAAACAACGCACGATATGAAAAAAAGTATGGAAAATAGAAACGTTGCTTTGTGAAGGCCCTATTAAATTAACATAATAACTTGTTGAATTTTTTTTTAAAATCAAAAATGCAAATTTTGACCCCGCAAAAAAAATTATCCGTTCAAAAAAGATCTATAAATTTGTTGTTCATCAATTTTTTATAGGACGCATAGTTGTTGTTTCATTCGTAAAACTTAATATTAAAAAAGAAATTGAATTTCCGGACTAATAATACAAGCTAAGAAAAAAATAAATAGGCAAAAGTTGCTCGGCCAAAAAAAAAATCTACAAATTTGTTATTAATAATTTTTTGATAGGACGCGTATTTTTTCTTCAAATCGTAAAAAATAACATTGAAAATAAACAAATTGAGTTTTTGGAAAAGCGACACAAAGTGCAAAAAAATGTATATTAACATAATTGTTTTTTGTTTATAAGATGCCTACTTTTTTATTATGAAAAAAAGACAATAAAAACACACATGCTTCAATATCAATGCATATTATGAATTGTAATAACATACATTTGTTGGAATGATATGTTTTCCAGGGTAGCTGAGAATAAACATTAGTGCAAAATGAGGAACAAACGTTAAAGTAATCATGAAAAATAAAATTTGTGCATTATTTTGCAATATCTGACCGAGGTACAGAAATAAATATAATATTAATGTGACATAATAGAGTTGAACTTCATGCAGAAAAATTCTCAGTTTGGAAAAAAACGGAGTGCGAAGCACAAGATACGTGATGAGAATGTGTTCGTTAAAGCCGAAGGAGCTTCAACGAGAGAGAATTCACAATCAGCAAATTCCAGTTGTCGATCCTTGACCTTTAATTTGAAAAGGTCTGGGCATAAATGTGGAGGAAGTACAAAGACTGAGTGTATAGTGCTTGGTAAAAACATTATCAAACTTGCGAGTGAAGCTAGCGGCGCGGGCAGGTTTTTTTGTTGTTAGAAATTAATTTTTTGATCTAAAAATGTTACTATTCCATTTCTAGTTAAATATGTATTCTTTACAAGTTGAAAATTCATCTATTTCGTAGAAAACTTATGTACATATTTTGGTGAACATTCGTCTTTTTGGGTAAAAAAGCAATCTTAATTATTGTAAATGCACCTTTTTCATCAAAAATCTAACTAGTTCGTTGAAAATTTATCTTTTTCTTTGTTGAATACTGATCTTTTAGTTGAAAATTCAAAAGTTTAATTGAAAATTCATGTTCTCGATTTTAAATTTTCTTTCTTGTTGAAAATTCATATTTTTTGGTTCAAAAGTCAACTATTTTAAAATAAATATGACATTTCAGCTCAAAAACTTAACTTTTTTTCGTTCAAAATACGCTTTTTTTATACAATTATCTTCTTTGCCAAAAATTCATCTATTTCGGTTCCAACCAAGCAAGATAAATTATTATTCAATTATTTTCAACCCTAGGGCTGAAACAAAATGTTTCAACCATAGGGATGCAAAGGCCGTGTCTCAACCCGCTCGACAGGTATCGAAACTCGAAGTTTCAATAGAGGCGCGATGAAAAGATATGTACAACACATACACATTCCGCGTAAGAAAAATAAAAATATCTACATACCCGGCGTGAATATTCGTCTGAAAGTTGATTAGCCTTATCAGTCATAAAACATAGCTAGTGTTTATAATTTTTCGATTGCTTTTTTCCGTAGGCAATTTTATTTTCTACAAAATATTATAGGAAATGAATAAAATAAATTTCTGTAAAATTTCGTATACCACAATAATTAATTTGCAACACTTGAAATGTTTCATGAATGTAAAACGTGCTTCGAGGGTGGTTTAACCCCTTCGAATTAGAATGGGGGTGCCTCATGCCGGTAGACTGCGATATTTTCTATTATCACAATGTTTCCTGTCCTGAAGATAATTTTCCACTACGACCATTAAACTGCAATTGTTACAAATGTTTAAGGTGATAAAAATGTTCAATTAGCGGTATTTCACCCTCTTTGAATCTGAAACGGAGTGTGAAAAGATATAACGTCTTGCATTTTTTATACCACTTCATTAATCATTCAAAAATAAAATTTGTCTTGGACCACAGGGGTTAGTTAACCCCCTGTATAAGGAGGTGATGGTAAGAAAATGAAAATTGTACTGCAATCTAATAACATAATTTCAGTCTAAACAATGTTTACACTGCCTTTAAAATTATTAATTTTACTGGTAATTATATTTCCATGGTAATTATTCGAAAAATTTGAAGGGTGATTTCACCCCCTGAATATGAATTCTGGCACGTATACAAAAATACGTGTACCTTACTTTTCATTGCTCTCAAACGTACCTCAGGATGAATCAAATCGGAAGCGGACACTTGGGTAACCTTCCTGTAAGTAGTGTGAAGTAGCGATCACGTTTCAATTCTAAAGTTTAGAGGAAAGTGTTTTTCTCATCTACTTCTGTCGAAAGTAACCTCTAAACAATTATATTTGTGCGGATATGGTTTCTGAAATATTTTATCAAAGACGTGAAATAATGCCATCGTTCTTTCCAATTTTTTCAAACATATTTTATATAATTTATATTAGTTGTTTTATGTAGAAACCGGTTTTCTCTGAAACTTAAGAGATTATATAGACTGTGAAATCATTTTGAAAGAATTTAGTCAATAATTGTTTTTTCATGAAACTGACTTATGAAATATCTCTTTCACTTCAATTCATTTTTCAAAATAAAAAATCATTTGCAATTTTCCCAGGAATCTTAAGAATTTTTATTTTTTTTATTTTCTTGAAATGTATTACAATTCCTAGAAAGCTTCTTTTTTTTATAAATCTATGAAAATTTGCATTTTGTTTTACACTTTTTAAAATTATTTATAAATGTTTTTAAAACTTCTAATCCTTTACAACATCTTTTAAGAAGATTAGAATTTCTCCTTATTTTTTTTTTATCTGACAAAATTAAAAAAATTGCCTGTAGATCTCCTAGAATCTTTTTCAGCAATGTTGTAAATGTTTTGAAATCTTTTTAGATATTCTCTTCACATTTTTTTTTAAAGAAAAATTTGCATCCTCTTGTAAACTTTCAAAATCGCTCAAAAGCTTCTTTTTTCGATTACTATTTAAAACGTTTAAAAATATTTCGCAATTTTCTCTCAAAATTCATTAATCCAACTAAGAAAACATTTGAAATATGCCTCAGAATCTTTATAATTTTATTTTGTTATTTTCTGAAAACCTCTCAAAGTTCCTAAAAAGATTATTTTTCAATTACTATTTAAAATTAATGAAAAAATATTTAAAAATTTCTGGCTTACAGGCACAAGCATTTTCTCGGGTACTTGAAAACTTTCCTGTGACAAAAATGTAACAGAAAAAATCACTAATACCCAGAAATGAAAATTTGAAATTCATAATTGAAATTTCGCGCTTTTATATTAACACAGGGTTTTCTAATATGCTCTCTAGATGTACATTATTATTATTCTACTAATTTAATTACAGAAAAATAAGCTCCTAAAAATTAGTAGAACATTCATAAATCAGACAGTGAAAAACTTCTATAAAAATATATGAATTTATTTAGGGCTGTATACATTATTCAAAAAAAGCTTATAGAAATGAAAATTGCGGCAAATTGAAAAGTCTGATGAAATAACATGAATGTGTAATATTTCCAGCTTTATTGAAACAAGAGGAATGGTACATATTGCGAGAAAAACCAGAATTATTCATACCATTTTTCTATTTTGTCTTGCCTCATTGACGTTGAAAATAATCTTTTATCTGATTGCACGCACCTAACACGCATTGAGTTGTTTATTTTACAATAATCTAAATTTTGTTTTTGATTCAACGAACCGTTTATTTGACATCATTTATTCAATTCAACAAAACTTAAACTATATATACTATATTTATTTTGAAAATGAAGGACAAAAAATAAGAATCTAGAGAAATATTAATCTTTAAAATATTTCAAATTTCTTTGTAATCCCTTCAAATTATTGAAATAAATTGAAAATTCTCCTTAAAGAAAAAAAACTCGGTGACAGCTATACATATTTTCAAGACAATCTCACAAATCATACAGCTATACGTAAAGCTCAAGATAAGACGTTCTACTTATTTTTTGACGCCTGTTTTTGATGACTCCAATGTCATGCACTTGAACTTCTTTTTAGGTTGTTGGCTCATAATTCACATTTTTGAAATCTTAACCGTGGAATATAACAAGAAGTTTCTTTATATTTATTGTAAATATTCTCAATCTATAGTTTTTCCAATTGGAAAATTCATAGGTGTCTTCAAAGTATCGTATTTTTGGGATAAAACGTTGATCTAAAGGTGTTGTAAGATTTTTGGTCCAAATCTCGCGGGGCGGGCGCGCGCGCCGGGGGGGGGCTCGGATCTGAATACCTGAAACTCTTGACAAACCATTTTTCAAAATTTTTAAGCCATCCAATTTTTGAACTCCTATGATTTTTATTTTTTTTATTATATTTTTTTTAGGGCTCGAGAACTCTTTTGGACCTAGAGTATTATTAAAAGAAATTGGAATTTCTGGAAAGTGTGGGATGGCTATGTTTTTAAAATATATTTATTTTCAAACCTCGGGAATGCTTCTCTTATCATACAAGTATTTTGTGGTAATTTGTGGTAATATAATTTTTTTGAAATAGTTATAATACTAGACTAGCTATTTTATCTCAATTTTGCAATCTGGAAATTATC
This sequence comes from Andricus curvator, assembly GCA_932195095.1. Lineage (NCBI taxonomy): Eukaryota > Metazoa > Arthropoda > Insecta > Hymenoptera > Cynipidae > Andricus > Andricus curvator. The sequence goes on along the minus strand of CAKNYM010050835.1, from coordinate 192,792 downwards.
TAGATCAATTAGCTAGAAAATTTCTAGACGGCGAAATTAGCTAAAACAGCTAGATATTTAGGTAACACAGCCATAAATTTAGGTAACACACCTATATTTTCTTATAAGACGAAATCCAGCTAAAGGTCTAGTTGGGACAGCTAAACCATGTTTTTCAGTGCCTTATACCTTATTCGTTCCGCAGTTACGTAATTTTTGTTCATTCTCCTAAACTCGCCGTGAACGTAAGCGAAGACAAACAATTTATATATACATAATTCTCTAGTTTTGGCTGCCTTTTTACATTCTCATCCTAGTGAGAAGGTATTACTTTTATGTAAAATTTGACTTGGTTGGTTTTCATCAAATCTCCACGTTTTGAGACCTCCTGAGTCAAAATAAATTATTTTTACGAAGCTGTCTGTCGGTATGTCTGTCTGTATCCTGTAGGCACGATAACCTTCGAAAGACTAATCAGATTGGATTGAGCTTTGGCACATGTTTTTAAAGCATACAAAGAAATTACGAGTTTATTAGCCAGCTACTTTGGATAATTTTTTTTATTTTACTCCTCTCCTATCTAACTCCCCATCTATTTTTCCGTCGCTAGTGAATGGACTAGCTAGATATACGTACTTGTCAACTTGTTCTAATCTCTCATCATTTATGACAATGTTGCATATTGTTTTCTCACTTTTTCCCTCAAACACTATGATTTTTGTTTTATCTACCTTAATTTTGAGTCCCATGTCCTTCATGCTTGTATTAAGTTTATTCAACATTCTTTGCAAGTCCTCGACTGATTCTGCCAAAACTATCTTGTCATCTGCGAAAGCTAACCCACGTACCTTGACTGTTTGGAGATCTGCACCTTCTTCGTCGAAGAGTGCAGTTCTTAGACACTTATCCATGAATATAATAAATAGCCACGAGGACATAACGCATCCTTGTTTCACGCCTTGCATAATATGGAACCAGTCACTCAGTTTCCCATTTACCCTTACACTCGCTTTACTACCTTTATATATTGTTTTTATTGCTTGCAGGAGCCCTCCATTTACTCCGTACTCTTTAAGGACTTCCCAAAGTTTACTTCTATTTACCTTGTCAAATGCTTTTTCTAGGTCAATAAATGCACAGAAAACTTTTTTTCCTACTCTCAAGTTTTTTTCTGTGATCTGTCTTAGGCTAAATATCTGATCTGTGCATGATCTTCCTGGCATAAAACCACTTTGGACTTCCCATATCTTTTCTTCTGTGATTTCCATTACCCTACGAATAAGTATTTTTGAGTATATTTTACTTACGGTACTTAGTAGACTGATACCTCTGTAATTGCTGGAGTTGCTTTTGTCTCCCTTTCTTTTGTATATTGGTACGATAATCGCTTTTCTCCAATCGTCTGGGACTTCTCCCGTCTCGATACATAAATTCATCAATTCGCACAACCTGTGAGGTATGTATTCGCCACCGTATTTAAGCATTTCAGCGCTAATACTGTCTACACCAGCAGCCTTACCGTTTTTCAAGTTCTTAATTATGTCTCTGACCTCAGTGACACAGACTTTTTAAATTGGGTTTTCTAATGCATTATGTTCTATGTCGCAGTTTTGTTGTTCTATATCTTCTTCACCTACTAATAGTTCTTTAAAAGAGTATTTTAAAGCGTCTCCTATCTCGTCTATATCATATAGCATTTCACCTTTGCTGTTTCTCATGCTGGCAAACTCTGTACTTTTACTTTCCTTCAACTGTTTATATAATAGTTTCATAATTCCTTCAAAGCTGTTTTGTATTTTCCTCTCTTCTTCTGTTCTGATTTTCTCTTTACTCTCTTTGACTAGTCGTTTAATTTTCCTCTTCTTGTGTCTGTAATCATTTTCAAGTCTATTTCTCTCCTCATCGCTAAGACCTGTAATGTGCAACTTTCTTTCGTGCGCTTCTTTCTTTTCTTTTTGGGCTGCCTCAATTTCATCATTCCACCATGCATCACCAGATTTTCTTCTTACAACCGCCGTGCCACATACTTCGGTCGCAGTTTCAACGATGATATCCACTGTTAAAAAAATCTGATCGAAATTTAATATACATGTGAGTAAAGTCATTTGCACATACCGTACATTAATTTTAATATACCATCATGTTGTAAAATTAATATACATCTATATTGAAGTCAGTAAAACAGAATGCGTGAAAACAACAAGTCCTTTGATACCTTCAGATCTTGTCAAATTTAAAAAAATAAAGCAATAACCTTACATTCGTCGACTAAATTCTTAATTACAATTAAAGTGCAACGTACGGGTGGAATTATTCCTAAAATTCGCTGCGAATGTTAGAATTTTAACGTGAGTACAGGTGCTTGGAGGTTAGGTTTCTTAATTATTTGTTTAATTAAACTTGTCTCTGAAAAACCAGTGTAGTTTACATTCATCTAGGAGAAAATATTCTTTCTGATCATTTATAATTGAAAATTGCTGCCAGAATTGTTTTTAATTTTTATAAAGTGCAAATATCGGACTTTTCTGATAAATGATCAATATGCGGTATATGAAATTTGATAACATAGTCTCTTAATGGCGATTCCGTATACCTAGGTTTTAGATTTAATATACAAATGTATATTAAATGTATATTAAAATTGCAAACATTTTTAACAGTGTCCCGTAGTAAAGTCTACATGCCCTCTATATCTTTATTGTTTGATAGCCCCTTCCAAACTGTCTCATCTATACGTTCGTTTAACCTATTTTGAAAGGCTATTCGCGCTTCCGGTTTATGTAAATTTTAAATCTTTATTCGCAATATAATATAATAATAAAATATAAAAATATATATATATAAATAATATAAAAATAATAATATAAATAAATAATAAAACAAATTATAGAAGAACATTAGCGATCGGTTATCATACATTGTACTGAAGGGTAATTTCAGCAAACAACTGGTAATCAACGTGCACTACCCCACCGAGGACAAAGACGATGATTATAGACGATTTAAATAGGCCTACAATAGGGTCAGAAAGTTTGCATGACGTCAGTACTGATAATGGAACTAGACTAATAAACTTTGTAGCTTCAAAGAACCTCGTTGTCAAAAGCACACATTTCAAGCATAAAAATATACATAAGGCCACCTGGACATCACCAGATGGTATTACTTACAATCAGATTGATCACGTTCTAATTGACAGAAGACGTCATACAAACATTCTCGATATAAGATCGTATAGGGGAGCGGATTTAAATTCAGACCATTTTCTCGTGATAGTAAAACTAAGATCTAGGCTAGCGTTAAGTAAGAAAACAAGCCGCACAGAGCCAACAGTTCATTTTAATATAGATAAGTTTAAAACTCCAACAGAAACATTAAATTATCATGTAGAGATTTCTAATAGTTTCGACGCTCTCCAAGAACAGAGAGACGATAACAATAATCACGAGGAGGACCCGGAAACCCTGTGGAGCAATACGAAAAAGGCGATAAAGACAGCCGCGAAACTTACTATAGGTTTAAAGAAAGTAACCAAAAGCAAACCATGGTTTGACAAAGAGTGCAAACTTTGGTTTGAAAAACGTCGGAAGGCCAAACTAATTAGTTTACAAAATAAGTGCGATCAAACACATAAGAAGTATCTCGAGATTAGTAAAAGTACAAATAGGCTTTATAGATCCAAGAAAATGGAGTGGGAAAATAATAAAATACTAGCAATAGAAGCGCAAAATAAACAAAATAACCCGCGTGAGATGTACAGGGGAATCAATTTTATAAAGAAAGGCTTTCAATGTAGAACGGAAGTAATGAGGGACGAAAATGGCAATCTAGTAGCCGATGCGACAGAGAGACTGAATTTATGGAAAGATTATTTCGATAAACTATTAAATGTACGCGAAGGCCCCGTTGAAGGTAATCTCGGTGAACTTCACACTGACGGCCTATTAATTGATGATCCTACTGATATAGAAATAGAAATGGCCATGAGGAAGTTGAAAAATAACAAAGCCGTGGGCATCGACGACCTACCGGCAGAACTGATAAAAAATGGAGGCCCTTGCCTCACAAGGCAAATTTGTAAATTAATACGCGCATTTTGGAAAACAGAACGCATGCCGGGAGAATGGAATACCTCTATTATTATTCCTATCTTTAAAAAAGGCGATAAAACAAACTGTAACAATTATCGGGGAATTTCACTTGTGCCTTCGTGCTATAAGATCCTGTCCAATGTAATCTTAAGTAGACTAACTCCTTTTACCGAAGAAATCATTGGGGATTACCAGTGTGGATTCCGCTGAAACCGATCTACAAGCGATCAAATGTTCACAATTAGACAACTGTTAGAAAATAAATGGGAATTTAATGAAGTAGTACATCAGCTATTTATCGATTTCAAAAAAGGTTACGACTCTATTATATACGCGCACGAATGTACTGGATCCTAGAATTCTTGGGCGTACCAAGAAAATTAGTTAGACTTATCGAAATTTGCTTAAGCGGTAGTAGGGGTAGAATATGTGCAAACGGAAGTTTATCTGAAGAGTTTTCGATTCGCGATGGCCTGAAACAGGGCGATGCACTTTCTTGCGTCCTTTTCAACTTAGTTTTAGAATACGTGGTCAGACAAGTACAAGTGAATCCGACCGGTGCAACCCTCAATGGGATAATACAAATTCTCGGATATGCGGATGATCTCGACTTACTAGGGAATGATAAGGAAACCGTAGCTAAAAATGCAGAAATCTTGATCACAAAATCCAAAGATATTGGTTTGGAAGTTAGCGAATCGAAGACAAAATATATGACCGTCGTCAGATCCAAACAAAGTAATGTAGGCGGGGATCTTATGGCCGGAAATATGAAATTCGAAAGGGTTAACGAGTTTAAATACCTCGGGTCTATTATAACTAGTAAAAATAAGATTAAAACGGAAATCAATGCGCGGCTACACGCTGGCAGTGGGTGCTATTATGCAGCAAACACGCTACTAAAATCGCGATTGCTATCTAGAAACATCAAAGTAAGAATTTACAAAACAATAATAATGCCGGTCGTCATGTACGGGTGTGAAACGTGGGCGCTGATGAAAGGAGAGGAGAATAGGTGCATCAGCTATTTGTCGATTTCAAAAAAGCTTACGACTCTATTATACGCGCACGAATGTACTGGATCCTAGAGTTCTTGGGTGTACCAAGAAAATTAGTTAGACTTATCGAAATTTGCTTAAGCGGCAGTAGGGGTAGAATACGTGTAAACGAAAGTTTATCTGAAGAGTTTTCGATCCGCGATGGCCTGAAACAGGGTAATCAGGAAAAATAAAATTTGTAAATTATTTTCCAATATCTGAATAAGCAGTCCCAGGCCGAGGTACATAAATAAATATAATATGTTTGTGAAAATTCTACTTTTTGGCTAAAAATTAATTTTCTCAACTGAAAATTCATATTTTTGAGTAAAAATTCAACTATTTGGTTAAACATTCTTTATTTAGAAAATTTATCATTTCAGTTGAAGAAAAATTTCCTGAGTTAAAAATTAAACTCTTTTGTTGAAAAATGTTTTTTTTTTTTTTTTTTTTGAAAATTAATTATGCTTTCTTGGTGGACCATTAATTCTTTTATTTGAAAATGTAACTATTCCAATTTTTCTGGAAATTTATGTTTTTTTGCAAGATTGACTCTTTAAACTAAAAATGTAACCATTCCGTTTTTGTTGGAGAAATCCATATTTTTGGTTAAAAATTCAACTACTTATTTGGTCAAAAATTCAATTTTTGAACTGAAAAAGTCACTATTCCATTTTTGATTGAAAATTCTACTTTTTTGGTTGAAAAGTCTACTATTATATTTTCAGCTGAGAGCGCATCTTTTTTGGATCAAAATTTTATTATTTTTTGGAAAATTCAACTGTTTTTTTAGAAAATTTTTCTATTTGCTTGAAACTTCAATATTTTGGATGAAATTTACTGCAACTGAAAAAAATTAATTCCAGACGAATAGTTGAATTTTCAATAAAAAGGAAATATTTCAAGCAAAATAATTAATTAAAAAAAAATTGGGTGAAAGTAGTACAAATTTTAATTGAAGAAATTAATTTTTGACTAAAAAGATGAATTTCAACAGTTAAAAATTCAACTGAACATTCCTCAATTCAGTTAAAAATTCTTTTTGTAGTTGAAAATTAAGCAGCTTGGGAAAAAACTAATATACTACGCTAAAAAATTTGTTTTTTTAGTAAAAAATTGTGAATTTTTTTGGTCGAAAATTGTAATTTTTGGTAAAAATTAATTTTCTCAGTTGAAGATTCACCATTTTAGTTGAATATTTGTTTTTAACTGAGAATTTAACTATTTCATTTTTGGTTTAAAATTGATCTTTTTTGGTTAAAAAGAAAACAGGCTTTTTGCAAATTTTCGAAAAATTCTAAATTATGCAGAAAGTTATAATAAATATTATTATATTAATTATTATAATAATTAAATTTATCGAATAATTTAAAGTGGTAAGAAATAAATAAAAGTAGCCCATAAGAAATAATGTCAACTTCGTTTTCCTTGTAATTTGTAACATTGAAGCTTTTAAAATTCCACAACTTCTAATTTGAATAACAGAAGTTGAAAAAAAGTTTTATACATATAAAGTTTATGTTTAAATTGAAGAATTTCAAATTCTAAACCACAAAATTAAATTATTCTAAGAATGTTCCCAAAAAATATTTGCGAATAGGACAGATACAGAATTGAACGATTCTAAATTTCCTTTACAAGATGACAATTTTTAAATTAAACTTTTCAATTCAAAGTTTCGAATTGTACAATCAATACTTCTCAACTATCCAGTTTTTATTCCAATTTTTCAAACGCTAAAAATTTCACTTCGTAACGTTTCAATTTGAATTGCAAAACTGAAACGTAGCATTGAAATTGTAGCGTTCAAAAATCAAAATTCAACACTGAACTTTTAATTAAAATCAATTAGAGAAATCGCTTAACTCTTGTTTCAATTTCAAATAGGTTGAGTTTAAACATTAGAGATCAAGCTCAGAGCCCGAAAATTGAACCTATATAATAAAAGTTGTCAGATCTCGATTCCCTGACAATACACATATTTACCTGTAAAATTACCATAAATTACCGAAATTTTTCATGAATTTCCGAAAATTTATGGAAATTTCTAAAAATGAATTTTGCGTAAGTTACCATATTTACCTGTAAAATTACCATAAATGACCGAAATTTTTCGTAAATTTCCAGGCATTTTTTTAAATGAATGTTGGGTAAGTTACCATATTTACCTGTAAAATTATCATAAATGACCAAAATTTTTCATATATTTCCGGAAATTCATGGAAATTTTTAAAAATGAATTTTGGGTAATCTATGGTAAGTTCCCATATTGACCTGTAAAATTACCATAAATTACTGAAATTTTTTGGAAATTTCCAGGAATTTTTTTTAATGAATTTTGGGTAAGTTACCATATTTACCTGTAAAATTACCATAAATGCAGAAATTTTTCATATATTTCCGGAAATTTTTAAAAATGAATTTTGGGTAATCTATGGTAAGTTCCCATATTTACCTGTAAAATTACCATAAATGACCGAAATTTTTCGTAAATTTCCAGGAATTTTGTTTAATGAATTTTGGGTAAGTTACCATATTTACCTGTAAAATTACCATAAATGACAGAAATTTTTCATATATTTCCGGAAATTTTTAAAAATTAATTTTGGGTAATCTATGGTAAGTTCCCATATTTACCTGTAAAATTACCATAAATGACCGAAATTTTTCATAAATTCCCGGAAATGTATGGACATTTTTTAAAATGAATTTTGGGTAATTTATGGTAAGTTACAAATCACCACTAAAATTACCATAAATTAGGTTAACATTAATTTTATGCTTCATTATACGAAATCGAATATAGACTGAAATCATGACTGTATTTTGAGAAATGTCTGAAATCATCCATTTGTTATGAAAAATATTGCTATTTTTTTTTGTTATAAAAAATATTGCTAAAAATATTCAGCTAATAACTAGTGATGTTTTTCAGATTCGATTACTGAAAAGCGAGCCACTAAAAATTGGTAGAAAGTTACCAATTCGAGTAGTCGAGGTATTTCGTAATTTAATAGTGGAAAACTGATTGCTTGGTAAAAATAAAATTATTTAGAACTGTATGTAATAATTTGAAAAAAGTTATTAGCATGAAAAACGGAAAAAATAGAAAAGTTTGATGAAACGACGCGATGGTGTAACATTTTTATCTCTATTGAAACAAGATGAAGGCCATACCGTGACATTGATAACGAGACCTAGTCTGTTTCCATTTTAAAAATACTGCCTTCTGACTTTTTCAACGAAGTTGAGAAAAATAACAATTTTTTACTATCTTAAAAACAGAATGGATCAATATGGATCAATATAGTTCGATATATTAATTAATTATGCATATTTAGTATCCTCAAGCGCTACTATTAAACAGAGTTCTGCTTTCGTTTTTCAAAATTTTTTTGGTTGTATATTTTCCTTATTTTTCATAGAAAATTGCAATTTCATACTAGCTTGAATAAGTATGAAATTGAGCCACCAAGGATTAGCAGAAAATTATTAATTCGCTTAGTTGAGATATTTCCTAATTCTATAGTGGACTTGATTAACGAAATTGTTTTTTTATAATGCATGTTATGAATTGAAATAATATAAATTTATAGAATTGATACTTTTTTCAGGGTAGCTGAGAATGAAAATTAGTGAAAAATAAGGAGTAAGTTATTATGAAAAATAAAATTTGTACATTATTATCCAATATCTGAATAAGCAGTCCCAGCCCGAGGAACATAAATAAATATAATATAATATGTTTGTGAAAATTCTACTTTTTGGCAGAAAATTGATTTTCTCAGTTGAAAATCATACTTTTGGGTAAAAATTCAACTATTTGGTTGAAGATTTTTTTAAAAAGATTTATCATCTCATTTGAACAAAAATGCCACTGAAGATTCCTCAATTTAGTTGAAAATTCATTTTTCCGTTGAAAATTAAACTAAAAAATTCTAAGCATTTCTAAAAACAATTCAAATTCTTTTTCAAATTCTTTTTTCAAAAATTTTAACCAGAAAAAATTACCTCGGATATTTTTTTAAGAATTTGAATTTTCTATAAATCTTTTCAAATTTTTGATTATTTCAAAAATGTTTTCAAAACCTCTATATATAATTTTAAAATGATTAAATTTTTTTGCAACAGTTTTTTAAAAATCTTCCACAACTAAAAAGTTTACCCCAAAAAACCTCCTTATTCCTTTTTGAAAATTCAACAAATCTTTTGCAATTTTTCAAAATCTTTTGGAATGTTCACTTCAAGTTAAAGTTTTCAAATTGAGGATATGAATTTTCAACAAAATATTTATGTTTTCAACTAGAGATGAATTTTGAACTGGAATGATGAATCTTCGACAAATTACCAGAAACATCCGAAATTTCAAAAATGAACAGAAATTTGAAAAAATTCCAAATTCACAAAAATTCTAAAATAATCTGATTATTAGAAAATTACTGAAAATTTCAAAAATTCCAAATAATTTCAAAAAATGTCCAAAATTACCAAAATCAGAGTTCGGCTATGTTATGAAAAATATCGTATATAGCGAGGGGTACGAATTGGGCTTTGCGCGGAATTTTATCACTCGAAAATTTTCCTCTGTTTGCAGTTTTGTATCCAGAATTTTCTACTGTGGGGAATTTTCAAATTAGGTAATATCATGAACTTTGGGGAATTTGAGTAAATTATTGAATATATATTTCAATAATTATTACAAAACTAATATTATTTTTCAGCAGGAAAATTGATTTTCCCCTTTGAAAAATCATCCTATTAGTTAGAAATCTTTTTTTTTTGTTTGTTAGAAAATTCATCTTTCTCACTGAAAATGCAACTACACTGTTAAAAATGTACTTTTCGGTTAACGAATCATCATGTTCGTCAAAAATTCATCTATTCGGTAGAAAATTCAACGGTTTAGGAGAAAATTGATGTATTTTGTCGGAAATTATAGACTTGTTCATCAAACATTCATTTTTGTTGAAAATTAAACTAATTTGTTATGAATTGTTTTTTTTTTGTTGAAAATAAGTCTTTTCAACTAAAAATATAATTATCACATTTTTACTTGAAAATTATTTGTTTTTTTGTTGAAAATTCGACCTTTTTCTTAGAAAATTAATCATTTTGGTTAAACATTCAATAACTTGTTTATTAAAAACTCCTTCTCTCTTGGTTCAAAATTCATCTTTTTTTGCTAAAAATGCAACTACTATGTTAAAAATTTAACTTTTTGGTTGCAGATTCAAAATTTTTGTAGAAAATTCATGTTTTTTGTTATAAATGCAACTGCTTTGTTAACAAAAAATTTTCTTTGGTCTTTTCAATAAAGTAATATGATTTTCTAAACTTAAAAAGAAACAGAACATAGAAAAAAGCTTTAAGAGACTTGTTTATAGCTTTTTGAGAGGAACAACTTTGCCGTTTTGACTTTATTTTTATCTTGTCTCGATTTTATAGAAAAATACAAATTATTATTTTTCATTCGAAGAAATCAAATTTTCTCTGCTTCGAGATCCATTTGTCTCAGTTTAAAGTAATTTGAATAATCATAATTATTATATTAACATATAAATGATATATATATATATATATTATTACATTAATTATCATAATTGCAATTATTGTATACATTGAACTAATTATAAATAACGAAAAGTTAAAACAAGGCGTTTATTCACAAATATTTCTTATCAGAACATCTGATAATATATAAAATAAAAATATGTTTATTAAATAAATGTATTTGTTTCAAAGGCTTTATTTATTATTATATTAATTTTCCGTCGGCTATTTTATTTCCGGAATTTTCTTTTATCCAGAATTTTCCATTTCGTCAATATCATCAACTTCGTGGTATTTTATTATTCTAGAATTTTAAATTGTCTGCAATTTTTGAGCTTTGTGAATTTTATATCTTGTATACTTTCTTTTTCGGGAATATTTTTAATTTTATTAACTAATTATTGATTTTCCGGGACGACTGAATTGCGATGAAATTTCAAATTTTCGTATTCTAAGGTCTGATAATATTTACAAATATTCGTTTTTTAAATTTTTATTCAGAAAAAATAAATATAAATAATAATGAATAATATTTAAAAAATGAAAACAATAAATAAATAATATTTATCCTAGTAAATATTTGTTTTTTGTTCATAAAATTTAGAGCCTATTTATCAATAAATAAGAAACACTTTTTTTAAGCAAAATAACGTTTTAGCCTTTAATTAGATTTTTTTTAAAATGATAAGACGTTTTCCAAAAGTTCTTTTAAAAAGCTTTCAAAACTAAAAAAATTGCCTAAAAACCTTCCAGATTATTTTTCTTTCAATTTAGAAAATCTTTGAAAATGTTTCGAAATCTTTTTGAATATTCTTATCAAATCAATTTAAAAAAATCATTTCAAATTTTCCAAAGAATCTTTAAAAAGTTATCATTCTCTTCAAATCTGTCAAAAGTCATCAAAAAATAAGAATTTTTAACAAAATAGGCGAATCATTAGTCAAAAAGTTACATTTTCAACCAAAGAGATGATTTTTGAACTAAAATGATGAATCTTGGACCAAAAAAGTGAATTTTTCAAAAAGTAGTTTAATTTTTAAACAAATAGTCAATTTTTAACGAAACAGAAATGAATTCTCAACGAAAAAATATAATAGGTCGATATTTGAACTAAAGATGATTTCAAAATAGATTATATTTCAAACGAAAACTTATTTTTAACAACAAAATAATAAAATTTCTATCAAAAGGGACGAATTTTTTAACCAGAAAGACGAATTAAAAAAAAATATTCGAATTTTCAACCAAAACATTTTTTCAGTCAAAAAAAATATTCAAAGAAATTAGACTTTCAGCTGGAATATAATTTTTTATATCGACAAAGTAAAAATTTCGAATAACAATATATTTTTTGAGTTTATTTGTTTCTAAGTCAAATTTTACATAATTTACAACGGCCATGCCACGCTGAAAAAACCAGTTCTCGTCAGATCACTGAAGTTACGCAGCGTTGGGCGCGGTTAGTACTTGGATGGGTGACCATTCGAGAATACTGTGTGCTGTTGGCATATTATGGGTGTGGTGAGCCCAAACTTGTAGTTATTTATAAATACAAGAAAACTATCCACCTAGAAACACTACCCGAATCGGGTAGTGTCACGCCTACGCTGAAAGGGAAATGGCTTAATGGTATACGAGTACTACAGTAAACCGAGGACATTACGGCAGTTTATCAAAATTTCACTTCAAGTAATGTAAAATAAAATAAATATGAATAAATATTTATTTTAATAAATATTTAATTCTTGTATTTAATATCGGACAGTATTAACATAAGTATGAAACGCTGTAAATTAAACAATTCTAAAGTATGTTTGAAAATGAATTATTTTGTATTAAAAAATCTTTAAAGTTAGAACCTTGAATTGCTTAGTTTTTAATATTGCAAATTTTGCATGGTCTACACACTTAAGTGTGTTTTCCAATTTTAATTTAGGTAAAATTCTTTAAAAGTGTCTATTAATTCGCGAATCTTCAATCAGATGTTATTCCACTTCGTATGTTTTAATTATTATTAGTTTGAAGAATTTGTATTAAAAACTGTTCTATGTTTTACAAATAATTGTTTCCCTAAGATTGTCCAATAATGCAGGTTTTGATTTTTAATTACGGGTGGTCGCTGTCCCGGGAAACCGTAAAATTACCGGGAATTTTTTCTGAATGGGAAACTAAGAAATGATAGTGAACTAATTTTTTTTTCTAGGAATTTTACAAATTGTTAGAAGAAAAATCTATACAGGTTTAAAAGCATAAACAATTGAAACCTTAAAGTGTTTGATTTTGAAAATTTTTCTTGTAAGAAGGTTGATCAACCGTAAACAGAAACAAATTAATGATTTTTAAACCTGAATTCTTGCTCGAGTGTTAAAAGTTGAACAATAAGTGATTTTATAAGACAATTCTGAATCAATGCAAAATTGAAACTTTATGCACTATTTTCAATTTTCATATAATTTCTAATCAATATATTCACAATCAAACACTCTTATTCAATTTGAAATCCGATTTAAATTTTTCTAGACTAAGATATTCCATTTGAATCCGATTCAATTTGAAATTTTTTAATTAAAAGGAAAGCCCATTTTTCAAATATTCATCAATATTTTTGTGTTAATTCAAAATTAGCAATTATTATTATTATTATTATTATACAGTAGGGCAGGGTAATAACTGCTCATAGCACTGCTCTAAAACCTATTGTCCTGTAACATAGAATTTAACCATCTCCCAAAAGGTCAGTTAAATTTGTTGCAGTTCAAATGTCAACGGTCTTATAATGAAAAATTTCAGTCTCATATTTGATCTCTTAATCATGGGTACACATCTAGGAAAATCCCAACATTTTAAGATCGAATTTAAGCTTATTTCGAGAGTCGTGGAACGGTGGACCGAACTTATATACACCTGTTCACCTGTCGAAACAACTTTTTCGCTCTGCACTATTTGGCTTAAATAAATAGTAAAAAAATGCCTTCTGGGCGGTCACATTATCATCGAGCGCTACGCGCGCGAATCGCTTCGCTCCCAAGTTTGAGCGCGTCTAGTGCGCGCGACTTTTGATAATGTATTAAGGGGGTATTCCTATTTGGCCGAGCTTTCTTCAGGCGTTTTTCAAAAATTCATCAAAAATACAATTGTTAATATTTTTGAATGGAAGTTTTTTATATATTCTTAAGCAGATCTTAAACTGAAAAAATACATGGTGACCAATTAAACAAAAATAATAGGGGGCGCTGTAGCATTTCAAAAAATGTGTCCCGGAAACGACACCCACGCTTGGCTGACATGATTCAGCTGCTCCAGATCATCCGAAACAAAAAAAAATGAGGAGATTCTTAAAATATATGATTACGGCTATAGCCGGGACAATAACAAATCAAAAATATTAAAAATTGACAAAATGGCGCCCATTTGAAATTTCGTTTGCGAATTTTGACTTTTTTGGGGGTAGTTTTTGACTTGCTAAAAATTCAAAAATCATTACTTTTCATTTATTCTAGTTCGAGCTATAGCCAGACATCTGCTAAATGTATCCTACAAATTTGAGCTTAATCGGTCCAGTGGTTTAGACGGAATAATGTCAGCCATTTTAAAAAATCGTGTTTTGAGAAAAACGACTTGCTCAACATGTAGCGTGACACTGGAAATTCAGACCTAACACTGAAAGTTGTGACTAGACCTTGGATACAAATCTATAAATGCTTTCAGAACATCGTATTGGGGAAGGAAAACTTATTTGACACGGACAATGACTCTATTATACACATTTATGACCTGCCTACGGTCACAGCCGAGGGGGCCCTCCACAGCGTGCGGCTGAGTACTCTCCGCTCTGCGCAGTTGACACATTCTCGTCACGTATCTCGTGCTTCGCATTCGATTTTGTCCAAAAAATAAACTTTTCTACATTATGTTCAACTCTATTATATGAAATGTATATTACATTTATTTCTACACCTCGATCTGTGATTGCTTATTCAGATATTGCAAAATGATGTATAAATTTTATTTATCATGATGACTTCATTATTTGTTCCTTATTTTGCATTAAATTTTATCCTCAGCTACCCTGAAAGATGTATCATTTCAATAAATTTATATTATTCCAATTTATAGTATACATTCCCGGATACCACAAAAGTTTCCCTGAACATTCCTGGAACATTCCAATGAAAGCTTCGGAGAATTCCCGTAAATGTTCCAGGAAGGTTCCCGGAAGTTGGTAAATGCTCGCGTATCAAGAAAGGTGCCCAAGGATGGTTTCGGGAATGTTCGTAAAAGATTTCTGCATTATATGAATTATTTTTATATAGTTCGAAAATTTTATCATGAACATTCCGCGAAGGTTTCTAACAGTTCTCAATTGTCCGTGCATCAAGAAAGGTTCCGGGAATGCTCGTGGAAAACGTTCGCATTATATAAATTTAATTAATTTTAAAAATTGAATTCCTTACGAGCATTCCTGGAACCTTCCTCGGGCATCTTCCTGGATAAGCGGACATTTACCTACTTCCAGGAACCTTCCCGGGACATTTTTCGGAATTTTCCGAACCTTACATTGGAATGTTCCAGGAATGTTCAGGGAAACTTTTGTGCTATCCGGGTTGGTATTAAAACAGACGTATTTTCATTGTCTTGTTTTTCTAATTAAAAGAAGTGCGCATCCTATAAAAAGAACAATTTGGTTATTCAAGATTTTATTGCATATTGTGTCATTTTTACATGAATTCAATTACTTTATTTTAAATCTTATTTTTTAAGATTTGAACCAAAAGTGCGCATCTGAACGCAAAGTATTTCAAAGAAAATTTGCATATATAATTTAGGCGAAAAATTTTGTTGGATAAAATCTTATTGTAGCTTGTGTCGTTTTCCCAAAAAGTTATTGTTTTTATTACATTCTTATCTCAATGAGAAGGTATTGGTTTTATATAAAAAATGACTTTAGCGGATTCCATCAAATATCGACGTTTTGAGGCCCCCTGAGTTAGACTCAATAGTTTTTTTTCTTAGACTGTCATCATAAGTGCGATTTCAGGTACTGTGAACGATATCCAAAATTGCACTTCTCAGCCTGGGCCGTAAAACTTTTACTCAAAGTACAGCGTACTATAAAGTAACTAACGCTGTGACCTGATTGGCTGAGACATTTATATCTGTACTTTATGGTACGATGAGTGCAGTGTCTCCAACTTTAGCATGTAGACGTACTGCACTTGCGTTGAATGGTGTGATAAAAAATATTGTGTGACTTGTCCTTCGTTTCGGGAATTGAATTGGATTGATTTGGACTGGATTCTCTCTCAGGTTTTTAGATCAGGACTCTGTGAAACCTATTTTTCTTGTGTGAATTTGCAGTAGTCGTCTCGTCTCGGCTACGCCTGACTCCAAATCGTACTGCAACTTTCAGACGCGGCCCAAAAAGTGCCACTTAGGGTCCTTGCATCACAAATAAATATTACGTCGGTGTCTGTCTGTCGTCGGCGTCGTTGTCGTTGTTGTCGTCTGTATGCCAAATAACTATTAAAGACTACTCGTATTGGATTGCCGTTTGGCATACTTTATGAGGGTGTAAAAAGAAAGTAGCAATCAGAAAGCCGAACAATTTATCCTAATGGCTTTTTTCGATAAAAATAACGTTCTCAGAGTTACAGCATTTTCAAAATTTAAAAAAAAAATAAAATTTTTAAGCCACACACGGCACGATATGGAAAAAGGCAAGGAAATAAAAACGTTGCTTTTTAGAAAATCCTACAAGCTTATCATAAGGTAAAAGTACCTATCATGAAACATGTCCCAATTATGAAACAGTTTGACGAATAATTCGATTTATAAGTGATTTAAAAGTATATTTTTCAGTATAAATTATTATATTAATAAGTACAAAAAATTAGGCTTTTCATCTATATAAAAAGAAAGTATAGTTCTAAAGTTTTAAACACTAAACATTAATATTAATTCTGTAACCAAACTCTACTGTAACTGTAACTCCAAACTCGGGAAAATTGACTGCCATTTATCGGAGTGAGGAGGCTTGATACCTATAATTTGTTTTATCTCGTGTATTCACAAATTTCAATCATTTCACCTGTGTGATAGATCAAATGACAGCTGAAGGTTTATAGATTTGAAATTACTGCAATTTTTTTTTATTTGCATACAGCATTATCTATTAATTAATTGTTTCATAATACGCACACTAGGGTGGTCCAAAAATGCATTGCACAATTTTTTCACCTTAGAGGGCAAGTCCCCCCCCCCTCCCGAAGTTTCCATTTCCAAAGAAAAAAAATCCCTAATTTTTTTTTTCGAAATTCGAATATTAACACGTGCCACCGGGCACTTCAAAATCCCATTTAATTAACATGGGGAAATTTTGGATTTTCGAAAAATTGAACTCATACTTCAGGGTTTGATCGAAACGTGCCAAACTTTTTAGGGATTGAAGAGGAGTGAATACCTATAAAATAAAAGCATACTAATAACTGTTATTTTCAGCCCCCCCCCCACAGTTCCCCAAATATGACCCAAAAATAAAAAAACTACATTGTTACGTATTATTGTTACTTTTTAGCAATTTCCGTCGTCTTTTTCATACAAATAATTACTACTGGACAATTCGAATATTTTCCATGACTTTTCAAACAATTTTAATTGTTTAAACAAATTTAACTTATTTAAACAATTATTTATTCCCAAAAAATGTAAAAAATAATCGTATTTTCTGATTGAAATGTAATAGTTTGTCATTGTTTGGAGTAGTAATTTTTTTTAAACATTATGTAATCATTTAAACAATGACTTATTGTTTATTCTCAAAACTTCTAAAAATTGACCCAGGGATGTCCACTTTTTTCTCAAATTGGTATCCTATGCTACTTTTTGTTGAATAATTAGATAATTAAACATTAAAAGATAAAAAATTAAAAGATATATATCTTTTAATGTTTAATAAATTTCTATTTCTTTAAACAATTTTGATTTGCTCAAGCAGTTTTTTTCGATAACTTAAAAAAAATAAAATACATATACTTATTTTTCTGACTGTATAGTGTATAGAAACAATAAATTGACCATTTTTTAATTGTTTAAACAAATATAATTTTTTTAAATAATTGTTTTTCCAACAATATTTTTTAAATCGTGTTTTCTGAATTAAACATAATATTGAATGATTTCGAGGAGTAGAAAACAAATTTTGACTTCATGGTTTTTGCTTCTTTTTTATTCGCTTACCCAGAGCTTACTGCTTACATGAGTGTGAAAATATGATCAATACCCATTAAGTCCCAACTGGACAAATTTTCACAACGGATTTCAACGCTTGTATTTTCTATGAAAATGAATTGTGGAAAACATGAAAATAAGCGTTTCCGACGTAAAATTTTATAAACTTTCAGAATTTGTGATCAGATTTTTTGAAAAATTTAACTTTCAAAAACTGTATATGATTTTTTTTAAAAAAACATGGTTTTTAAAAAAAAATTTTGTTTATGTCAATCTTTCACTTTCATAACATTTAAAATTTAACGTTTGAAGTACAGAAATCGTGTCCTCGAGACGTAAACTTGAAAATATAATGGTTTAAATAATGAAAAAGTGAAAGCACACATAATGGCGGCTGGAATCCGTTGTGAAAATTTGTCCAGTTGGGACTTAATGGGTTAAAACACTAATAAGATCATCAATGACAAGGTCCGGCTGGGTGGTTGAAAGAACTCCTCTCCATGGGCATCCTCTTAAAACTCTGGCCTTCAGTTCATTACCATGTAGAGAGGTATGTACCGTTCTGCTCTTCGACTTTGAGTGCATCCACTTATTTATGGTGTTACTAACACCGTGCGTTTTAGCGTTACTAACGCTGCAATTGCTTCTTTATCTTTCCGCATAGTGGTAATAATGCGGGAGGTAGACGCATAGAGGGCGTCTACGATAGATTTGCGTTTTTAAGAGAAAAATTTATTCCTACGTATAGTTTTTTTCCATTAGGATTTCCTCTTTTATGTGAAGGTCTACTAATTTTTCTATTATTTCCAGGGCCAACAAAGTCAAGCTGATCGGTCTAAGCGATTTGGCCTCGTGGTAGGTATCCTCACCCAATTTTGTTTTTACCCTGCCCTCATGCCACTTGGGTGTATGCCATTGCTAAGCACGCCCGGAAGATGTAGCACAGTGGACTTACCAAGGGCTCTGAGCCCATTTCGACAGAAAACGTTGACGTGATAAGTTACCCCTCAAGATTCTCTGCAGTCTAGCGTTATTAGGTATATTCTCCATTTCCTGACAATGCCTATTCCACGAGTCCCTTACGGCACTATGTATCCCATTATCATATATTGTTAAGGTTGCCTTGTACAAGTTCGAATTCCCATTCTTTTAGCACCATCTAAACTGCTGAGATCTTCCCTATAAGTATAACAGTCAGTTGATTCAGGGTTCCCATATCATTGAGACTCAGCTCTATCAGCTGTCAGAGAGAAGCATATCTGTCTATGATCCGTTAGGGACGTATCTGACGTTACGTGCTATCCCTTCAACAGTTCGCCAATATGAGATGAGCAATGGCCCTTCTTCCACGAAGCAGTTATCTGCCAGCTTTCTCTACTCCTCAGATGGCAGTGAGCGTGGGTGTCAAATGGAGGGTACTCTGAACAAATCAATCTATGTTGCTGCCTGCCTCCTAAATAGTGCTCGATCTTTATTGACATTAGGTCTCGATAACAAAAACTTGATAATACAAAAAATTTAATATGAGCTATGACATGAAGTGCCGCGCTAGGTTTTTCTACGCACATATCTGGAATGAATGAACCGCTCTTATTACTTAAGCCTCTACATTCGCTTTGTATAAACAAGGTTCTTTTATTAGGGCAAAAGCTTTTTTCCGCAATCAAACCTCTGCTTAAGATAGCAGACGCTCATTTAGCGTGACGGAGATTGATCGGTATAAAATCCAGTCTGGAAGAGGGACATCTAGTGTCCTGTTTAAGGGTCACACTTTGAACTGCTTTCCTCTAAATTGCTGCTGTTGGTTTTACGAATTCGCTAGGAGCCGAACCTTCTCCTGCTCCCAGACTCCATACGGTGTGCTGTTACCATAATACGGCCTCTTTGGAGTCTCCACTTGACTGGCTGTTGCGTCTGATTGATGTATCAGTTGCCATCTCAACCTCTTCTCAGCAGCTCCAGATAATTGAACTGTTCTTGGTTTTACCGTTCGGGTTAATCCCCCGCCATCAGCATTGCACGTAAGTTCACCTGATTCCCTGCCTCCCGCCACCTTAAGGTTACTCTCAGGTAGTTTACCAGTTGGGAGCAGATGATTTTTCGGATGGGGTCGTTGCTAATTTATTCTAGAAGTTTTGCTATTCATTCAAAAAATAAATCATTTTGTTCTCATTAGTAAGTAAGTATACCATTAAGCCATTTCCCTTTCAGGGTAGGCATGACACTACCCGATTCGGGTAGTGTTTGTAGGTGGATAGTTTCTTGTAGTAAATAACTACAAGTGTGGGCTCACCACACCCACGACATGCCAACAGCACGCAGTATTCTCGAACAATCACCCATCCAAGTACTAACCGCGCCCAACGCTGCTTAACTTCAGTGATCTAACGAGAACTGGTTTTTTCAGCGTGGTATCGCCGTTGGCAGTAGCTAAAGAAATATTAGGTTTATCCCTGCAGGATACAGCTTGTAGAGATATGGCAATTTTACTCTGCCAGGCGACCCGACATTCCGGAGACACCGTTTTTTAGATGCCATTGCCTGGTATATGCAATCCTTTGGCGCATTAGTTCACACCTGGGATTTGAGTGCCTTTTTCCTTCGTTAACATCCCTATATTACCCGCTACTACTCAGTTAGCTTCGTAACACATAAATAAAAACACGTATACATAACCTTGCATTCTCAAACCTCGAACAGGTTGCGTAATACCACGGGCAGGAAAGGTGAAAGTGAAGTGGCAGATTTAAACGAATTAATAGGCAGGGCGCCGATGACGGGCGAAGTAAATGCGGAGGCGATGAGCCCGGTGGCGGAGAGAAGGCCCTGTAAAGGACCGAGGGATACTACTTGAATAAAAAAAAGGGAGCACCTGGACAAGATCTACTGGCTACTTCGATTTGACAGAACGAACCACACTCTAAGAGTAGCAAAATACGACTAGCAATGGGGTGGCCCACTGTCTGA
Source organism: Andricus curvator (assembly GCA_932195095.1). NCBI lineage: Eukaryota > Metazoa > Arthropoda > Insecta > Hymenoptera > Cynipidae > Andricus > Andricus curvator. Next base: position 171,941 of record CAKNYM010050835.1, on the reverse strand, counting down.
GGCTTCGTGACCCCTCGTGAGGTTCCGCCCTATGCCCGAAGCGTCCCAGCAACCCTTTTTCTCAGACCGATAACGAGTTAGGCCTATCACGTAACAGTTCTGTTACATTAATTTTATTTCAAAGAATTTGTTTCCCTATTAATATGACAAATCACGCTGTTTTTCATGTTTTGAAAGCATTTTGAACTTACTAGGAACGTATCGAAAACGCAGAAGAAACGTGAAATGCGTGTTTAGCGAAATGCTCCGTTACTTTTTGAGGAAGAAGAACTCTTTTCATCAGTGAAGGTTGGCAAAGGCCCAAATATTTCCAAAAATTGGTAATGTAGCAGCATACCGACCTGTGCAGCAAGGGGTATTTTAAGAGTTTTTTGTCAAAACACTTCCGATCATAGATGTGAGCTAATTGTCATAACTGCCCACTTCCCATTCTACTTCACGCGAGTAACCCCCACCCGAGCTCCCTTGAGTGCGCAGAAAGAGGTCGGGGTAAAAATACACCATTTGGACTTTGAGTTGAATTCTTCTCCCTGCACAAGTCCAGCGTAGTTTCTAGATGACTCCATACTCGTGTTACACAAAAATCTTTCTTGTTGCGGGCTTTCTTGTCCTTCAGCAAAATCTCATTCACCTGAAAGGTTTCATCCAATTGTCAGGTCTAGGTCCAGGCCACCTCCTGCCATGTCCATGGCTCATCCTATACGCCTTCCTTCTCCTGGCGTATGTATACCATGGTGGAATTGAATACCTAAAACTTATTCGGCTCATCCCTGATATGAATCAGCACTGGATATTCGAAATACGCATATGCAATTTCGCTCCTCATAAGCCATTTGAAATAATCACAGGAAATCATATGTTTAACCTATGCCAACCAAAGAACAAATTGTATTATCAACGTCCGATGGTGATGTCTTTACGGCAAGTTTGCATTTCCGTATTGATTTCAGAAGAAATCGACAAAGATCCAATAGGCGCCCGCCGCCCAATCAAGCGGTGTTTTAATATAGCTATTTGTGATACAAGTGCGCAAAATAGTGCGAAAACGAAGACGAGTGCGAAGAGCTGAAGGCGAATGCTGAAATCACATGAATCACAAGAATATTTACAGTTGATAGGGGGGGGGGGGGTTGAGCGGTGAAAGCCTCTCAACTTTATCCTCGCACCTGTCATCAGCTGTTCACTTGGACACTGAGCGCTGCTGTTGCTACGTTGTCCCCGAATTGTCGCGATGCGGAAAGTTGCTTATCTGCAAAGTGCGCATGCGCGTACATTCCGCTGGTGTGGAAAGTATATAAGAATCGAACTGCGCATGCGCCACTATTATTTCCGCATTGTCATCCGGAATGAGTCACTTTGCATATGATTTAGCTACATGGAACGGAGTACTTTCGAGGTGGGTGTTGCAAAAAGATATTTGTTTACCTGTACTCGCTTCGGCGGTACATATGCTATTTGCTACTATTTGTTTACCTGAATTTCCCTTTTTCCTCAGGAAACTAAATGGTCAATACGTTATGAGCTTCAGTTAACATATAATGCGACGATGTAAAGAGATTCTCTATTCTCACAAAGATTTTTCGCATCACACTACGCACATGAAGAAAGCTTCTTGTGGTCGTTAATAATAAGGGAACATGGCGGCATCCGAAGTGACGCAGCATTTTGCTATCAATGTGTTAGTTGATCGCTATAGCACAAGGAGCGACCAAAACGACATATATTGAATACAAGAAAACTTTTTACGATTTGATTACACCAGTTCGCTAGCAATAATAACTTACGAGGTGAATACCTGTCACTGGGAGATGACGCACAGTGAAAAAAAAACTGAATTTTTTTTTTTGACAAATTCAAAAAACATATATATCCAGCCTTGGAAAATGATTGAAAATAGAGCGATCTGGCATGCAATAACAGACTAAGTACAGATGAAATGAATGTATACAACGATTGCAGTGGTGTGAGCAAAAATAAATTATCTACCTGTGTAACTGTGCTATATTACAGAAATTTGTGAATAATAGTGTATTGTGCACCTAGGAGAAGAAGTGCTCTCTCGACTAATGTATGTTTTCAGTACAAGTCAAAAAATTTCCTCTCCCCATTGGCGCATACGATATTTTTATTACAAGTGGATGATTTCAGACATTTCTCGTAATACAATCATGATTTCAGTCCATATTAGGTTTCGAATGAAGAAGCATGAAATTTATGTTAACTTATTTCAAATTATCAGAAATTCAATAAAAATATTGCCGAAAAATCTTTGTAATTTACGGTAATTTTAGAGGTGATTTATGGTAACTTACGATAAATTTCCCAAAATTCAATTTAAAAATGTCTATTTTGCGAAAATTTATGAAAAATTTCGGTCATTCACGGTAATTTTACAGGTAAATATGGTAACTTACCATAAATTACGAAAACACATTTTTGTACATTTCCATAAATTTCCGGAAATTTATGAAAAACTTCGGTCATTTATGGTAATTTGACAGTTAAATATGGTAACTTACCATGAATTACCCAAAATTGATTTTCGAAAATTTCCATACATTTCTGGAAATTTACAAAAAATTTCGGTCATTTATGGTGAATTTACCGGTAAATGTGGTAACTTACCATACATTACCCAATATTCATTTTTAAAAATTGCCATAAATTTTCTGTTATTCACGGTAATTTGATCAGTCATATATGGTAACTTTCCATAAATAACCGCAAAATTCTGTTATCTGTATTATTTTCATTATTCACTTCTCACGTCACTTTCCAGTCCCTATGAAGTAAGAAATAGAGCTTTAGCCCCGCTTCATAGGTGTCGAAAAGGACTGAAATCATGCATGTGTCATACAAATTCGTTTATAAACAGTGGAATTATTAATTTGTAAAATTTTTGGTCACCATTTCTAACCCTCATCATAATTTGCAGTAATTTTCATCAAAAATTCTTGTTTTCCGTGTAGTAACAATTTTCGGAATTTAATCAATTAGAATGCAAAGCCCAAAAGATGAGACTATTAATTTCTTTACTTACAAAATGGTTGGCGTTATTATTCGTTAATGAAGTCAATGTTTTTCTAATTAAAACTGGCAATAAGTGATCTGAAAATTAAATGAATCATTTAGAATTCAAAGCTAGAAATTCAAAGATTCTACTATCCAGTTTTTTTTGTTTTTTGGCGTAATTAGTTTGTAAGAGAGTTAACGGCTAGACGATTATAAAATACATCAAATTTGAAAGATTAAAAAATGAAATAATACTCAAATGAAGTTATATTTTTCCCCCCGAATCACACTAAACGTGAAATTGTACAATTTCAGCTAAAGAGCCTTTAATACTTAGGAATTTGGAATGGATATAATGAATTAAAATTTGTTTTGATAAATGCCGTGGAAATTTGAAAATATCGTAGATAATAATAATAAATCTCACATTTGTGGCTTTTCACTAGTAAAAATGGCTCAATGTTATATTTGAAATTTTTCCTAATTTGTAACATTGAAGCTTTTAAAATTCCAGAACTTCTAATTTGAATCGCAGGAGTTAAAAAAAAGTTTTATATATATATGTGACCGTCCGCGAAGAAAGGGACCTAATGCGTCAAAGCTGAATTTTACAGGACGCGCGATCGTAGCAGAGCCACTGATATAT